>JAODVQ020514599.1:0-25165 GCA_025400075.2 Phenganax stokvisi
ATATATATATATATAGAGAGAGAGAGAGAGAGAGAGAGAGTGTGGGACCTTAATGCTACAAATGTACAGTTTCATTTGAGTACAAAATTCAACTAAATGTTTTAACAACTTTGGCTGAACGTTTATGACAATACATTTCATGAGGAAGAGCCAAACTTTAGCCAAAATTGTTTGAATCTGGTACTCAATTTTGTAGTTAATTCTCCAACTCCTTAACAATTTACATGCAAAATAAAAAAACATCAGAACCATACCACAGTCATCAATCCACTGTGATAAAAGTTAATCACTTTTTCAATGCAATTTCATTTGAGATGCAATATAACAAACTCTAAATTTGTCTATTAACAGTGTACAAAAAAAAGTCAAATCAGACAAAAAAAAATTCACCTTATTTGTTTTTCTACACGCTTTTAGAAGTTTTATACCCTGGCAATAAACTATTTTTCATTCACTACATTGTCAAGTCAATAAAGTTTCCCTGATACCCGGCTTCTACCTGCACCACTTTTCATATTAGGCTTTATACGTCAGAAACTAATCAACTTTTAACCTCCATATAAGTCACTAAAAATACCTGATGTAAAGCAATCATTCCTTAGCATATTATTAATAATGATAACAAGCAAAATACATACTTGCTCTGCAAAACTGCTTCTTTCTTCTCAACAGCAACAGAACTATCCTTTGGCTTTTTCAAAGGTTGGTTATCTGGTTTAGGAACAGGTTCAGCAGCAGTCTTAGTCTTGCCTGCCCTACGAATACGTTCATCCAGCAAACTTTGATCCTTTTCTGAAATCTGAAGATTGCACATAATAATCTCATATTCAGAGAACCAAATTCACCATGTGTAGGATAATGTGCAAAAATGTTTAAGCAATTGATAATAAATTGCAATTTAGGACTGGATCAAAATGAATAGAATCCTAAACTGCAATCATTAGATAAGGCTAGACCATAATTCCAGTTTGAGCAGTTTGTTGAAATCCTAGAAAAATGCCAGGATATGCACCTTAGGATTTGCATTAATTTAGGAGTGATATACATTCCACTCCTATTTCCAACAACATGGTTGCTCCTTTTGCAAAATTATGCCAACTACTGTTGCATAGGATAATATTGAATCAAGTGTACTGTACATCCCATTTGATGAGGTTCAAACAGTTCAGTTTTCCATTGATACTTAATGACAATAGTGAAAGTCATCTTTACCTTTCCAAGATATTTATATACTGTATCTCCAACTAAATTATACACTTCCACAATTGCATTTAAAGCAGCTGTTCTAACGGTGTTATCCCGATCAGCAATCTGTGCAGCCACAGCAGGCAATGCCTTTGCTGGAGAGGGCTGACAAACACTCTCACCATAAACACTTATCAAATAGGCGATTTCCACAAGACATTCGGTGCGTGTTTTTGAGTTCTTTGATTTCAGGCCATCTGCAATATAGTTAAATAGTTTGCTTGCAGGATATATCTTTATGATCAATTTTAATAAACCTCTGATCATCTGGCGCACCGAGTCTTTGGGATCACCAATCTAAAAGAAGTGGCAATAGAGTTACTAAAAAATGAAGGGAAAAGCATGCAAATAGCAACTAAAGATGAATAACCCTTCGTGAAAAAACTTGACTAAAAGAGTTTAGCTGATAATTCAAAAGTGTAACCATGCATAAAAGTAGAAGACAAATCGACCACCTGTCAAGAACCATCTGGGTAGCTTAGAGTTCATGGAAAAGCTTTGAAAAGTCTATGTTCAATTCCATTTGCAGGATAAACCAGCAAAGTTTAGAATCCCTTATTCTAGGAATTGTATGCGTCTTACTGGAATCTTTAGTGGTTCATACTAAAAACTTAAAGTTGAAACTCAGAATAGTACAAAGAGAATGTTTCCTCTCCTGCTTTGTTAACAATTCTATGCTACATGTGTTGCAACCTAATATGTAAAAAGATTTCTAAAGTGTTCAACCACAAAATTTTCCTCGTTTGTTTTAGGTAGAATATGCAACATCTAAAAGATTGGGACTGTAGACAGGGAGGCAATTAAATACTCAAGTCTTCAAAACTCCAAAGAATAACTGATGTACAAAATAGAATAAAATAGTATTAAAATGACAAAACTTCAGCTCTGAAAGGTCACCAAAAAGACTTTGTACACCATACATATATTTCATAAATTGACAAAACCATTAAGTTGAAACCAGCCATATTGTTGCACCTTTGCTTATCTAAAATGCGCTTAAATTCAAGTATCTGCCAATAACGAATCAAGGTCTTGACTAAAATGTACAACTCCCTTGAATTCCTTTGTTATGAAAAGCATCTTCATTTGATGTTCTGATTTCGAAGACCATGCTTATTTAGAATCATGTAGCGATAAATACAGTTTACGGTATGGAGCAATCACATTGTGATGAGGATCTAGGAAGCAATATGTACTTGTTGCTGTGGCAAAATAATTTCAATAGATAGCTGTGTGCCACCAAATCGCAACATTGGACATGCAAATGAGTAGTCAGAAAATCTGTAAAACAGTGGTGAATATTTTCGGAAAAAGGAAAGATATGAAAGGTACTTGCAACAGGCCTAGAAGCCATTTTCATTAAGAGTCTGTAACGAATGATTTTGCAGTGAAACAAAATTTTATGGAACTAAACAATATACCAGCTGTTATTCTATTTGCATATTCCTTATATTCCTTTGGTAGATATGATGACAAAAATAATGTATTCAAAATGCAAGATTGAGACTTTTTGCAAGAGAACTAGTAAATAGCTGACTTCAAACATCATATAACTAAAAAGATACCGTTTGCCTTTGAATTTCTTGCACAGATTACCAATCATTTGTACTACCAGTTCATTATGCATGCTTTCAAAAAATGAAAACATGGTTATTCCACTAAGTGAGACAAGGTATACACTATTTGCTGCAAGACATAAAGAATTTCTGCCATCATTTTCGCCCTTCATATTTAGTCCATTACCGTCAAGACATTGCTCTTCAAAATGCAATTTAGAAGATAAATTTTGTGTGTCAGACACATTTTAAGCAAGGAATGAAGTCATTCCCCTAAACCATGACCCAAGTTCTCAAAGTGGTTCCAGGAGCAATCAGATGACCTTAAAATGTCTATGATCAGGCATGTTTTCCTAAACCATTTGCCAATAGATGTATTTTACAGTGTCTAGTTTAGTATCTAGTCCAAAGAAGCAGACAAAATCAAAATTAGCAAACCTTTAGAAATGGCAATGGTGCAAGACAGAAAAATAATCAGTTCCATATGCATTAGAGAAGTTTTGGTAACACTTTCCAATTATACATTCAGGTAATATCAACATGTCACTGGAAGCAGTATTTTCAATATGGGAAAAACCTTCTTTGTGAGGTTTCATAACACACATGCAGAATTGCTGTGAAAGTAACAAATATTCTAGCTTACCTTTTGTATCAAATATGGTAGAAAACTGGATGCTTCATATTCTGACAATTTGAATTGCTTATTTGCTAAAAGCATAAGAAGTGCCTCCAAAAACTCCAAACACTTTATCAAAACAGTTGTATTTGTATCAAAAAACCGCAAGGTACACCATTTCAGAAGTAAATCTGCACTTTGCACTGCCTCCGGTCCTAACAATGCATCATCAACGGGAGTGATAGCCTGAAATGAACACAAAATAAGGGATAAAAACATCACCGAAAGGGAAAAGTAACTGCACAACAATCCCAAAATTAAATATGCAAGTGCCCATAAGAGAAAACGCCAAGTTTGCAAAAAGCACTTCTTCAGTAATCTATTATTTAGTACAGATAAATTGCTTTCATTCATGAACTTTTACCAAAGCTATTCTCTTACCTTCTACATCATGAATGTCATGCTTATGAATACTGTATTGACAAAATGTTCGTCCAAAAGAGGATTAAAATTGTATTTCACGATGATGATTACATTTTTATTAAAATAATAAAATCCCATTTTACAACAATGATTTTGTGTTTGTTATGACTGGAGAAACTTGCTTATTGTGCAGACTTTATCTCAGCAGGCATATTCTAGCAAAAAATTACTAAGAACAGAATGGACTGCATAATGGTTTTCCAAATTGACAAGTAATACCATCAAGTGTTAGCCAGAGTAAACAAACAGAGGAATTTGAGCATTAAAGGGTGAAGAAATTTGTCATTTCCTCCCCATATTTCGTATTATTGTGCAGTATAACACACATCGGTTAAATGTGTCCTGAATAAAAAACTCTCAGAATCGTGTTCATGAAACATGCTTGATTCCCATTTTTGTCAAAGGAACATGATTTGAAAAATACTGTACACTAGTACAACAAAAAACCAGCTAACCATTCATGACTGGACTAAAGCTATCGGGTTGGTAACAAGCCAGAAAAGAGCAGTTGGACTGATGCACCATCTTTTCTCCCTGCTGACTGCTTACCTTAGTTAAGGTGGTCAATGAGACTAGATGGAGTTTAAAATCCACATTAAACAGATTTTCCAGCATAGTCTTGCTAACACAGGACCTCATTTGTTCTTTCAGCTGTTCCACATGTTCATCATCTGGTGTGGTAAAGTTCCATTTAAGAATCTACAAAAGCAGTATTAGCCATTGTTATTCAACATAATTTCATGTAGATAGTGAAACAAGACTACACGTCACGAGTACACACAACACATCATAAGTACAATTTTTTGTGGTGAAAGCAACATATTTGAAAGACTATAGAGCTGAAACTTGAAGAGTGCAGTGCTACCTTGATGAATTCAATACTACAGAAAAATGTCTTGAAATATGGAGGAAAAAATGTGCGTGCTATTTTGTTTGTTGGCGAATTTTATAACAGGTTTAATTATATGCTATATTGTAATTAAATAATACTTACCTTTAGTTCTTTCTCAGCTTTCACTCTACTATTTCTTCCATTAGGGTTAGCTACCAGCACTGGACTATCTTCGTCGGTGTCACTCAGCTATAATAAACAAACAAAAGAGCTCTCTCCATGATATTGGTTATGGAACACTCAATACCAATAGATTGGCAGTGGAATGAAATAAAAAGCCAATGGTCAAATTCAAATAAATCTGCAAAATTGAACAATTCTTGAGCAAAATCAATGCACTAACTTCAGGTAATGAATCAAATAACTTATGGTTACAGAATGAAACAAATAACTTCAGGTGATAAAATGAATAACTTCAGGAACTAAAATGAGTCAAATGGTATATTGTTACTAGAACAACAAAAAAATAACACTCATACATACCTTTTTTGAGGCTGCTGACATTTTTGTTTTTTTGCCACTGTCACCAGACTTTTTTGTGTTGCTTGGTTTTTCTTGAAGAGATTCATTTGTTTTGGGTTGCTGTTTGATTTGTGTAGTTGCTTTTTGAACAGCAACATTGGTTCCACTCTTAATAGTTGCTTCTGGACGATTCTTTTCTAGCACACTCATAACAGCAGACTTTGAGGCGGGCTATAAAAAACAGAACACACAATACATTAAAAAATAAAATGCAGATATACAGTCTTGTAAGCAGTAAGTCTCGTTACCTGTAGCTTGAAAGCCAAATACAGATAACTTTGAATACCTTCAACTTGCTAGTTTCTTTGATCATTACATCCCAACCAAGAAGATTCATGAAGGCAGGTAATGCACCCTGGGCTTTCTTTCTAACATCAGCGCTGCGGCTTTCCAGGCAGGAGTACAATATGGGAATGATTAAGTTAACTTCCACAGGAACTGTCTTTTGAGCCGGAAGCTTCTCTTGAAGCCAACCAAACATCTAAAACATACACATACAATTTAAAATGTTTGTGCACACAATAGATAGTCCTCAAGTGAGGTTTACCCATGAAAAGAAGAAATAATGTAATTTTAAATTATCACAACTCGTGAAAATTATTTCTTGATATCTTTTTTGACTATTAAAGTAAAACATATAAAATTAAAACTCAAAGTCAATTAATATAACTGGACCATAGTTTAAACAGGTCATGGTGAAACTGGCTAAAATGAGTTGGCTCAAATCTACAACACACCCCATTGGAAAAGGCTTTGGATTAGAAATGACCTACATGTTAAGCTACATGCCTGTTTTGACAAGATCTCTAAACCGAGGTTTTAAGTAACTATAACTGAATGAATTTGCAGAAGAATAAGAAAAGGACATGCTTTGACAAAGAGATTATCAAGGATATAGCTCATGTATGTCTTGTAGTTTGCACACCAACAGCTTAATTTGCCATTACAGGTCTTTGCAACTGTCTTCCAAAAGCACGCTTAAGTCAACAAAAAAGTCCGTCCTCCGAAATACTTGCTATACTTGTCACCCATATGTTGATGTATGATCAAAACTACTCTTTAGAACAAAAAGAAAGAATTTCACACTCACTTTCAAATTGTTCTCTTGGAAGTCAAATGGAAATACTTGTAATGGCAAATTAACTAGTAAGTGTGAGAGCTACAGAAAAATCTTTAAGCTATACCATTAGGTAATCTCCCTAATATAAAAAGCTGAAATCATAGCATTTTCACCTTCTATCCATAAAATCATGATTAGTTCAAGGTACAGAGTTCTGACCAATCCACAATGATTTACAACGGTTCATTATTTATTACCAGGCTCAAATCAGTTTCTCCTTGAGCTGTTTATATTATTACTCACTTATATTCCTTGACTTTGATTTTCTAGTCAACTTTAATAATCAAAAACTAGATACTAAAAAACCAATATTTTACTACGCCATCAAAATAACTAGTGATACACAAATAGTCCAAAGTTTGTAAAGGCACACACTAGATAAATGCTTGTTCATAATCTTTGTACTAATACCAATGCCAAGTTTAAAATGCATAAAACAGCCAAAACAAAACAGATATAAATTATTTATGAGCTAACATTTCATCTTCAACTTCAGATATTTTCAAAGCGAATGAAATTTAATCTATTGACAAGATATACATGAATAATTATAGCTATAAACAAGGTATTTTATAACAAATATGAGCAAGAAAATGCTTGTTCATAAGTTTAAAAATGCTATTTATACTTTTACAGCTACTTTAAAAGTTGTGGTGCGAAAATTGTAATACGAAAAGAAAAGAGACCAAGTTTAGGTTAATACTCTAGAAACATACAGCAATGAGAGAGTTTTTCAAGTAAAACATTTATTTTTCCACGTCATACTGGTGACAAGACTTAATACTAATGTGGAGCTTGTCGTGCGCATCCCCGATACCTATCATTGTATCGCTGGGTAAACTGTCATATTTCAGATAATTTGTAAGCATCTTTCATGGTGTTACATCAACAAATTTAAATTGGTTGTAATTGGCAAAATATATGTTGTCGTCTCCAACGAATTCAAACTAATTTACTGCAATGCAAAGATCATGGGTGAGAGTATGCTTAGCATGAATTCTCATAAGCTCTAATAAAGTTTTGAACTAGTTCTAAACAATCTAACCACAACACCGTGTAAGCCAACATGCACAAACATAACATCTGCTCTCATGCTGTAATAGTCAAACTATAGGCCTAAGTATCACCATAATTACAGGAATAGCATATTTACCAGCTTGACTTCTCTAAGAATGAAAATAGTACATTGTAGCTTGTTTTGACAGTTCTGTGTGTAGCATATAACTGAAAACCTAATGTTACATCAAATCTGATGACCTTAAAAAACATACTTGCACACAAAGTGTACTTTAGACATGAGGGATTTGAATTCTGAATCAAATTAATACATGAGTTGAATGCACTCACTCTAAAAGTTCAAGCATCACATGACTATGCATTTATGAATTTTGGCAACAGTTTTAAATTGCGCTATGAGACTTGAAAGTTACATAATTTTACATATTACTTAGCATTTCACCACCATTGAATACAACATGCACATATATTTCAGCAGTTTATGCAAAATTACAAGATACTACGGCAAGCTTGCTCACACAATGTCAAATATGTCAGCAAACTTGTAGGTCACATGCATGGCTAACTTATTGTAAAGAAAATGTACAAGAAGTGCTGATATGCTACAACTTATAAACAAATGTTTACTTATTGCAAAAATATGTCAGTCTTTGATATTATCAACTTTTTTTCACATAAGTTGTCCCACAAAACGTTTAATCTATGAATGACTGATTTACTTGACTTTTCTCAGTTATCACTGTACTGTAAAGTAGCACTACCTAATGATTTAAGAATACCATAATGCTTCCAAATCCATACATGCAATATATATGTCAAACCAAGTAACTCTAAAAATACTATCTATAGCTCAACAAATACTTCCATTTCGCGGTGTGAGAGCTACATTGCCGCAGTAAGTTAGAATTAACAATTTTTATGCAGTTGGACGTTAACAGAATGTACTTTTTTGTTAATGAAATTGACGTTCTTTTTCTTTTTATCTTTGTCAAGGTTTCTCATAAGTAGCTTACAATTCTGTCCAATTATTTGGTACTTAGTGCATGTACCTGGACATTGAACTTAAACCATTTATCTTTAATATAATTGCAATAGTAGTTTCCTTAGCTGCTTATCCTGACCCACTTTGTCACCTTTCCTAGTAGAATGAAACCAAAATTCCCATACAAAACCTACAACTTTAGGTAGGTTAGCAGATGGACTCTTTTCACACAAGAAAGTCAAGTCCATGTTGAGAATCGAACTCAAAACTTCATTGACTAATGATTCTTAGCGACAGTGCCAAAAAAGTTAGCCACCTTTCTTCAAGATAAACAGGTAGACAGATTGTAATATTTGACATAACGCTTATCATGACATGCTCTGATGCAAACAATTGTGGATTGTCACAAGCTATCATCCACCATCACTGTGTGATGTTATTCATAATCATTCGAGTGAAAAGCAAGCTGAGTTTCAAAAAATACTCAAACTAATCAAATTTACCAACAGCTTCATGCTAGAAATACAAGTTGATAAGAGACTAATTTGCTCAACTAATAAGCAATGCAATAAAATAAACTTAACAGTAATGTTTCTATTAGAAAAACAGTATTGTCTCATCTCTCAATTTGTCAAAAATGTAATTGCTTGTTGCAAAACATTGAAACAATTTTCTTGCACCATTGTCGTTTCATCTAAACCAGGGCACTTTATGCAAATGTTTATCGTTGTGTCCAAATATCGTTAAACCCAGGCAATGCTAGTCTGTCCCTACTATTTTGGTGTGTCCACTCATTTATACTAGTTGATTAACATAACTACGTAATAACTCCCTAATACAATACACCTTCTCAACTGGAAGACATTCTTTAAATATTGTTCTTATTGGCTTAGATGAACGAAGGCTTTGATATATGGCCTGATCTTCTTCTTCTTACTCTATCTTCGGTAGGATTGTGTGTTTCTCTCACACCATCAAGTGTACGATGTAGATTTTCATTATCTAGTACACCATCAATTCCTAAAGCTCATCTCATAATCAGGGTGAAAGTAAGAAATTTGTTATGCCTAACATATTTTCCAGTAACCGCTTGAGAATTCTTTTCAAAAAAACTGTGAAGCCATTCAACCACTGACCGTTAAGTTACCTGGACTGAGTGCTCCAATATGTTTTTACTGCCAGAAAGTGTCTGCACAGTGCTGACGCAATATAGGTCCTGCTGCTCATGCGAAACTTTACTGACCAGCAGTTACAAAAGGCTCAGAAATCTGCTTCGTTTGAAATTATTATGTTTGGAAAATTTTTCGTAGAAAAAACTGACATTTAAGGGCTTTGCAGATCCTGTGTGCTACAGTCTAAATATCTTTATGGTGACTGCGTGATGATTTGAACAAAATAGTTGCAGTTCTGGACTTTCAAGACGGAGAAAAGCGATAAAATTGCTCACGTCAGTACCATTGAAATTGAGTGAAGAAATTGTGAAAATATAATCTGTGAAAAAGAGCTCTAAAAGAAATATATTTGCACACATGATGACTCATGTTTGATATGAAGTACAAAGGCTGGTTTAAAGGGAAGATATGCGAATTTACAGATGCGGAGCAAGCATTTTAATCGCAACTTCGCCAAGGAAATACTTTTGTTATATTGCAGTCAGTTTATCTTTTTCTCACAAAAACGAGCATTCCAACATTGAAAATGGAGGGAGGGAGGTAAATTTTCAAAGTCTCAATATATTTTGTGGATGATTGTAGCCTATAAAATACATCATCATACTCTTTAACGAAAGAATTCAGTCTTGGTTCATTGATCTTGTTGGAATTTGATTCAGCCTGCTCTACGATTTGACTCCTTCAATATTTCTAAGTCAAAACAGCTTTTTCTTCCCAGCAATAACCTGGTTTGGCCCTTATTTATGCACAAATAACAACAGAAAGACGTCATACCTGCTTTGAAACGAGTTATGAATTGCCCGATGCATATTAACGGCACCTTATGACCACACAACACAAACTAATTAGTGGTTTGCTGGAGCGAGTAGTCTTTGAATTGTTCTTTACACAGCTAAGGGAAAAATTTCTTGCAACAACCTATGTCAGACTGTCTTGCTCCTACAACCCATTCACTATAATGTGAATATGACTAAAAGTTTCATCCGTTCCTAAAAAGGACACGACTACTCCTCTTGTGACATGCTTTCACAACATGGCTCATCACTACCAGCATCTTTACATCAAGTTGCACAGACATCTCGATGCACTTTATTCTTCCTATTCGAGAGCTTTTACGACTTGTGTTGCTATTCATTTAGTCTTCGAAAGACATACACTAGGGAAATGCCCAATCTTTTGCAATCTTTAGACACTTTGTACCCTTTAAGGCTCAATATTCCACTCCATTGTGCTCAAAGCACATATTTTGTTTGGCCACATTATTAATTTGATAAATGTGAATGATATTGACTTTCACTTAATGACCAGGGGCCGGTTGTACGAAAGGTGGATAGCGCTATCCAGTGGATAGTGGTTTTTTCAACCTTTGCAAAATTGGACAAAAAGCGACGAAACATTCAAATTGGCCAAAGAAATAAACATAGCCGCCTTTAATTTACGAATAGCTATCTTAATCTTGTTTTATAACGATCAATAGAAAGTTTTACGAATGTTTTAAAAAATCACTATCCAGTGGATAGCGCTATTCACCTTTCGTACAACTGGCCCCAGAAAGGATCTGTGTTCCTCTCACAGGGAGACAAAATGTCACTAACTTGAGTTTTAGTGACTTGTGCACTGTGCCGTTTGGTTTACATTTGTCTACAACAACAATTTTTTACTTCATTAGAACTTGATATAAACTTTTGTGAGACAGTGAATATTTCAGCAGGTACCAAGAATATGACCATTTCATAAATGAGTGAGAATATTTCACTATTTTATTATTTATGATAATTGTAACTTTTTAGCTTATCACTTGACACATAATGGAGCCAACACATGCTGTTCTACATTGTCTAGTGAATTTTGACTTCACTTGGTTCTTCAACTTCTTTCCTATATTGTATTACTAATCACTAGCGGAACAGCAGCCAGCACCACCCAGCATTGAAAACCCATGACCACAATTGTCTACTCCATTCAAAGTAAAAGAAAAGATTAAATCAGGTTATGCATGCTTGTGTCTTATCTGTTGCCCAAAGATACAAAGATATCAATGAATCACAGTTCTTCAAGTAACCTGACAATGCACTTGTGGCAAGTAATTAGTGAGGTCAATAGTGAACATATATTTGCTGCATCTTTTTGGCAGAGCTTTATTATTGTATTTAGCTGATAGTGAATCTGTCTTTCCGTTTTAGAGAAAATATCCTCGTACAGTCAAACCATACACCAAGTCGATATATATGGTAAGATCATCAAAATTAAAAGTGGGCGAATTTGGGGCTTCAAACAACGTAAGCCAAATAACTGTCAACTCCATAATCCTTGAGTTCATTTGTGGTGCTTGTATGCCTTTTCTGTTATTGAATATCTGTTGTTTCGTTTCTTAATAAAGAGCCAACAAACAAATTGCACAGTGCCAACTTGCTAGAATTTGAAGTTGAAACTCGATGGTGTGGCAAAGATGAAAAAAGCAAATCGCTGCAACAAATTCTTAAATGTTGCTCATGTTGCAACAACAAGAGACTGTTGGACATCCAGTGCAAAGTCCTATATTGGTGTGACAGTGCACTGGTTTGGTAAAAATCCTGAAGGTGGTCGGAAGCTAAGGCCTACAGACGCCTTCATGGCAGCCATTTGCATGCTTTGTTGGCATATTCTTTGGACAAATTCAACCAGAATATGGCATTCATTCATTCATTCATTGTCAAACAGTGACTGAAAATGGTTCTACCTACGTGAAAGTTTCTAAAGTGCTTGCTAGGCTTGAGGCAAGTGAAACTGATAGAGCAGATGATCATGACAGTGATGGAGAAATATTGAATGAAAATGAAAGTCATGACTTCCATGCAGTTGACATTGACAAAATAACTACATATTCAAAGCAGTACAAACGAAGAGGAGAAGCCTTTTTTCCCACTTCCACACCATCGATGGGCAAGTGGTACTTTGAACCTAGTCGCAACAAATGATTTAAAGCATGCATTTGATAATGCCATGTACAAAGAGCGCTATCGCAGTGCTTTGGCATAATGGCAAGCGCTGTGGAATAAGTTAGGGTGTTCGGCCAAACCTAAAGAGGCAGTTGAAGAGGTCTGTGGCTTTTTCTTGATACATTCAGTGGCAACAAGATGGATCTCACTATTTAATGTAATCAAGTACCTAATGCGAATAAAGAAAATGAAACAGAAGCAGTCCTGGATGCCCCTTGTGATTCTGAGAGTGTGCCTTGATATGCTATAGGGCCATTAATTAGTTGCATGTTTAATGTTCACCTAACAAAATTAATGTTTTCAGTAACAATGTAGAATTTAAAGTGAATGCTTGTGTTATGTACTTATGTCTGGGACACCAGCAACTACAAAATGTTTAATTCGTTATGTACTATTAACTCTTGTCCAACAGCTATTTTCATTGTCTTCAATGTGGTTTTAAAGCCAATAAAGTGACACTTTTGAGTGATTATTTCACAACGATGAGACCTGAGCTCTATTCCATAACTGGAGGCACTTTCCAGCCAAAAGCGGGCTCCATAAAAATGGAGAATTTCTTCATTGGCTGAAGCCATTTGGTCGCCTTATCTAATGGTAATTGGTACTGACCCACCACGATCACTAGTTTTTTACATAGCTTAGCTTTCCTCTGGTTTCAGCATTTTTTTGTACTGTCTCAATAAAAATTGAAATTTTCTGCCGAGAAAATTAGAGAGGCCAAGGCTCAGTTCTGCATTTGGATGTAAAAATCTTTTACTGGAAATAAACACATCTATCAACCAGTAAAAAGTCATCAACGCCTTACAAAATAAAACGTAGTTCTACTTTCAATGTTTGGACGGTGCTCCTGCAAAGTTTTTGAATTTTTGGCGCTCACTACACCTGTTGTACTTTGCTTATTTGTTTGTTGGTGAGCTATTGTAAGTACTGCAAGCTCTGGTTTACAAGTATTTTACGGCTTTCTTTTACATTGTTTCTTAATGTATTTGTTTAATTTTTCAAAAATAATGCAAAAAGTGGAAAAAATCTCTTGTTTCTTTTGGGACGAAACTAGTCACACAACCAGTCATACTTTTGAATAAACTCTACTAAATATCACTATACATAAGAAGAGCAAGGAACATTGAATGAAAGGTGTTCAGCATAAACTCCTGGCGATTATGTTTACATAATAATCTTGCCATAATGTAGCTAGTTATGTAATTCTAAGATTGTTTTATAATCAAACAAGTTTTCTCATGCTTATTCTCTTTTTCTAGAAAATCGAAGAGCAAATAGGAGAAAGTTCCAGCACTGAAAACTAGTCCATTAATAATAATTTATTGTCCAATGCCAGAGTAGGTGAGGCCCTGCATCATACTGGTGATATGGTAAAAGTATAGCAACCTTATCTCTTCAAAATTATATATTTAAAGCACATTGGCAATAAAAATTTTTAGATGCTCATTTAAAAGAGCTTGCCAAAATAAGACAATTGGCTGATTACTGTTCTATGGTATCTCTTTTAGTATTGAAGTTATATGAGTTTGAAGATGTAAAAGTGAATAATCATAAATTGCGTATTCAGAATAAATTGCTTATTCAGCACAAATTGAAACATAAGTTGGGTTGTTAGTTTTTTCGGTATCACAATGAACCATAACTTAATTCAAATAAAATTTTGCGCACAGTTAGCAACAGATGAAACGCATCAAAAGACATTTCAAAGTTGGTTGCCATGGTAACAAATTTGCACCCAGACCCCCTGCAAGGCTTCTACAAAATGAGCTATTTCTACCTATGTGTGCCTTATTTGTGTATAACTTTCTTAGGAGCACGTTCTTAATCATTCATAAGTATAGCAAGCCCACCCCTTATGTTATTGCCCCACAAATATAGCGGTCCGTGTGAGTGCATAGAATATTGCATTTCGAATAGGGAAAAAAAGTTGGATTGCAGTTGAAATTTGGGTCATTTGATTCAAGCAGTTTTCGATCGTGCGCACTTGCCTAAAGTTTGAGGCATTCCAGTGTGTAAAAGGTGATGACTCCTCCAGTGAAATCGCACACACTATTATGTTTCATTGAAGTGATACTGATTAGTAGACTAAATAGCAGTTGTGGCAGTACATACAGGTAGAAAAAAAGTTCACATTGAGGAAGGGAGGATTTTTTACAGTGAGTTTCTCAAGACTTGCATTAGTACAGGTTATAGTTATTGTACATAATTGGTGAAATAAATTACAATAACAGTTGTTCAAGTATTCTCTAAGAGTTACATGCTGCTATTCATTCAAATATCAAGTGTAGAAAATTCTGGGTCATAATTCGTTTGCATGCAGGTTGACAGACTGAACCCAAAATAGACTTCTACAACAAAACATTACTTCAGAAAATTTAAAAGATTATAATTAAGCGGTTAAAACAACATACTTCAAAATACTTTACAAGATTAGTAAGAACACCAATATAAGATATGTTTCCATGCCACAAATAGTGGGACACTTGTAGTGACAACTATGTTTTGTCTAATTGGTAGCAAGTTTAAGGCCTATTAGGGGTCTGCAAGCAAATCTTTTTCCAGGGTAACTAAATTTGAAATGATTTTTGATCAATTTCCTTTCTTGCTATCTGGGTACAGAATTTCATTTGAATTGAATGAAAAATAATGGAGTTATGGTTCATAGTGATATTTAAAAAACTAACAACCCAACTTTTGTCATAATTTGCACAGAATCAGTAATTTATGGATTTTCATTTTTACATCTTCAAACTCACATAACTTTGCAACTAAAATAGATAGCATAGAACAGTAAGAAGCCCATCAGCTTATTTTGGCAAGCTCTTTAAAATGAGCATCTTAAAATTTTTATTGCCAATGTCCTTTAAACTTGTTTAGGTCAAATTCGGTCTGAATTAGGTTGGATATCAATGTCCTTTCTGTTTATATCACCTTTATCCTACAAGCCTCAAAGCCTATTCAAGGGCATATGTGCTAAAAAATTGCCAGAAAAACGAAAAAAAGTTTTCAATGATTGTACGAACTGTACAATCACATTCAGTGACCAGTGATTGGTTACTAAATAAGACTGTACAATTAATAGTCCACTAATTTCATTTTTACCAAATATTTTGACAGCACTATTTGGTTGACAACTTCCTGAAATAGCCAGGCTGCAGACCAAAAACACCAAAACAAACTAAAATATTCCAAAAACATTGTTAAACCTCAATCCTTGATCATCATTAAAATACCATTAGATACCAATCATCGCATCTTTTCACAAAAAAGGACACTTTAATTGCAACTATAGTGTTGTCAACAAACAGAAACATGGTCACTATATTTATGGACACCAAATTCCAGGCATTCTATTGATAAGTTTCCTCATATACATGACCATTGTAAAAACTGGTATTATCAACAAAACAACCTACACAGCAAAGTTAAACAGCTCCTACATGCATGTTTCATAATCTGGTTTTCAAATGATTAGTGCAAATTACAGTGTTGCTAAATAATTAAAGTAATTATCTTACAGCAAAAATTATGCAAAAAATTCAAAGTGTATAGATATGAGCCTAAACTGGCTCCAATATGATAAATATTTCTCACTGAAGTTGGTTTAAACTGCTTCTTACTGTCATTGAAAACATATGTTCTCATTTACATGAATGCAAGTTGTATTACTTTGATGTAGTTGAAAGATCGAAATCCTGCAAATCAGCAGTGGTTTTGAAAGAAATAGTTTTCATTTGTCAACCTAAACTAAAGTTACTCTTGCATTCCAGCTGATTGACAATAGTCAAATTTGCAGGGTGGTGGCTCTAACATTTAAATGGTTCTTTTATGTGAAGCTTTACTGTAATAAATTGACAAACATATTTATATTTTCAAGAAAAATTTTGTAAAAATTTGATATTGTTTATCAAAGTATTTTTTGTGTATTCATGTAATTTCCAGCTATGATTGAAGCACCACAGTTCTTGCTTTTTCAAGCAAACAATAATGGAGCCAGACTATATTCATGTATAAATTCTGTAACAAATAAAACTACAAACTGTGGAGAGCTAGCTTGAAACTTGGATGGCAAAACTGAGACTAAAGATTGATCCCTGGGCAACTTGACAAATAAAAGTGATTGAGAGAAAGAACTATGTTGGTGTTCAGCACTTCAACATATTTCTATACAAATGTTTTCACAATTATTACAAAATACTAAATCAAGCATCTTTACCAGCAGGCTTCTACTTCAAAGACTGTATTAATTTTTGTTTTCAGCGCAAAAGTGCAATTCGGAACCATAAGAATTTTAGCAATTTGCTGCAAATGATTTTTAATGCAGAAACTACTCAAAGTTTTCTAAAAAACCAGGGGTGTGTGACCTTTGTAGTGGGCTCAGTTTTGAGCCTTGGACAGTGGTAACTACCATGAGAAGAGGGGGCCAAATGGTGTTAAATTCCACAATAATTTAACCTCACCAGAGATGTTTTTGGACCCCACTTTTTGTCAAAGAGAAGCCAGAGGAGCGCCTCCAGTTATATAATAAAGCACAGTGCACGAATCCCTCTAGATGGGTGTTGTCTCGAATCTCACTACATCTTGAATTTCAAAGTTGACAGATCTGAGATAGTAGGTTTGAAATTAAGACTATTAAACCGAAAAAGGGTCATTTCATAACTTACTATTAGGACAACACAAGCAAGTTCACATTTAAAGTGTACAATACTTGTAGCTTTTTCTTACCTCTGCTCTCATGTTTGGGTTATCAGTAGCAAGGGCTCCGCTAATAACCTCAGATTCGATCAGGGGAACCAAGCCAATTTCTTCATACCAGGAATCTAAACATGATATAGCTGCAGCTCTTACTTGAGGCTAAAATACAAAAAATGCTAGGTAAGGTAAGTGAAAACAGAGTGACCCAAGCAAGGCTAATGTCTGTAATATCCTTACAATCCACTACAACACACTATACTAGACTGGACCATGCCATACTCTTCACATTCAACCTCTCCACACACCCTAAACCGCAATGACGTCGTGGCGATCTACATACAGTGGGTGGACAAAAAAAGTGGCCTCTATTGGCCCCCATCAAGAAACAGTTTTTATTGCTTACAAAATTCAGAAAATTCAAGACCACTCCAGAAACAGCCATGGCACTAACCAGATATTTCAAACTTCTCTCTATCTATTTGGTGTCATCCCTGAGTTTGAACTCTTTTAAAGTTTTCGGAGTCGCATGAACAAAAAAAGTGTTTTTTAATCGGGGGCCACTTTTTTTTGTCTACCCGCTGTATATAAGTAAGTTTTATGCTTCAGCACAGTATTTGAATGTATAGGCTAGTAGTTGTGGCTGTTGACTTTTTGGCAGTACATACCATACATTGTGCAGTAAAAAGGCTATATTAATGCTCCAAGCAACATCCGCACTTTTTATTGCAGACTTCACTTGTTTATTGACGCTTAGCCGGGAAGCAAGAATTTTATGTTGCCAATAGTACTATAAAGATTATTCTCATTATAAATGATAAAAAAGAGTAAAAAAAAATGCATCCTGAGAAATTCCAGACATGAATCAAAACAAGACTATAAACACGAGTTTGTGATATTTCAATTTTCTCGCAAAACCATCATCAGACTACCTGATTACGACAAATATACAGGGTCTTATGCACAGTGAATGACATCATACTGGAAGGAACAATGACCAGTAACACCCTGTACATTTATTGTAGTCAGTCTGATGATGATATTGCAATTCAATCGAATTATCACAAACTCGTGTTAATAGTTTCGTTGTGATCCATATCTTGGATCTCTCAGCATGCATTTTTTCAGACTCTGTTTTATCATTTGTTTCTTCAAACTGTCTGCTGGTACTGTTTTTTCATTCTCATTAATCCACATGCAAGTTTTTCTATGTATTTTCATATCGAGTAGCTACATCATACTGTAAGCAAGAAATGCCAAGAATTTGCTATTATGAACTACAAGGCTCCACAATTTTATAACTATTACAATGATATAAACACAAGATTCAGAAATATATTGCAGCACTATGTCGTTGATTTGTAAATGCAAACGTTTTGACAACTGTTTACAGTCTATGATGAATACAACAAAAGTCGAAGGACTAATAATACATCCCAGGAATTCTTTACCCACTATATTGAATTTACTCCACTTCAGTTGCAAATTCTTTGCTTCATCTACTCAGCCTCATATCTCCATAGAGTATGTGGTTTGAGAAAATGCAAGTCTACATTGCCAGGCCATTGTCTCAAATTTAGTTGAGAATTTTCACTTTGTGCCTGTGGCTACTGGCTTTTAACTTATCGTTTGGTTTATCACTCTGGCATTTGTTTTCATGCAGTATCTATAAAGTAGTACTTGGGATAGCAAGAAATGCCTAAAATTTCCAACTTTCATGCCAAGTTTAGCCATATATTAGCAGATGACTGTACTACTTATGATTATTTCAGGTTACAATAGCTCAATGCTACCAAAGAAAAGTAACTCAATGCTGATTACCATGAATTTTCACTTTACTGAATTGTAGTTATAAAAGAAATTTAGCAAGTGTATAGCTGCAGGAAAAATGTTTTGATCATATGTCACCTTTGTTGCCTTTGTATGACTTCACCATTTGTGCGGCAAAGTATATCAATAATATTTCGCTGCAAAGCATGTAACATGATAGGTGGCACTTTCAGAAACAATTGGGGTGCACGCTCCTGAGTTTTTAACATCATAGTACAAATATGCACAAGAAATACCTACATATACCCCCCAGAAAGTTTACACTATGACAGACTGTATGACTGACTGACTGGCTAATGGGATTTTTCACCCTCATCACAAAACTGTACAAGTTCGAAGATACTTTGCACTAAAAATCAATGAACACAATCAACTAAGTTTTTGTGATGACTGACCCCTACCTTACTATCACCAAGAGTAGCTATGACAGCAGGAACCAATTGCTTGACATATTTAGTAGATCCTGGCCCCATCGCTTTCACAAGTGTACAAATAATATTCAATGTAGTTATTACCTATACACAAGAAGACAAATAAAACACTGCATTGTGATACTTTGCAAATATTGGATGAATACAAGGTCAGGCAAGATCATCTTGGGCAGTAGCAAAATGTAATGGTAAATATTTCCCCACAGTGCTTCCCCCTTTTTTTGTCATGGCAACACCTAATCTTCAGTTTCCACATAAGAGTGGTTACAAATCCATACTGTTAGCCTCCTTTTATTTTCATCAAAAGTAATTTTTACCATCTCCATATACTGTACATCCCTTCAACACATATTACTTAGAACAGAAAAACAGATATACGGAGAGTTCAACACAAGATAGGGGGGACAAAATATAAATCATGAACAATAATGCACAGAACATATTTTATCATCGCTCTTATTGTTACAAGTTGTTTTTAACTGTTGATAGAACTTGTATAGTACAAAATGCTCCACTGATTCTCTGGCTGAACAAAATTGCATAGACCAGGAGACATGGCCATAGCACGTACACAAAATGTATGAATGCACTTTTTTCATTGACAAATTCAAGTCTTAGAAGAAACACCCTAAAACATTAGCCAACAAAACTGTGAAGATATTTCCTCCCTTGGCTGCATATAAAATTATTAAAAATCAATTATGTAAATTTTATTTGACTTCCGAACAAAGGCCAACTTCCAACAGGTCCTATGCGAATTTTTAAAGCAAAAACTTGATGTATGCTAAAAGTTCTCTGCATAGCACTACTTTCTAGGGGACACTACCGCAACAAGTTGCCTCATCCTCTACAAAAACAAGCTTCTACAGAATTTTTCACCACTCTGGTGCATACTTTGACCAGTATTGGAAGTTTTGAGGTACATTTTCTTCCATTCAAATTTTGTAAGTAAACTATTAAACAGAAATAATAAACATGTACAAACCAAATTCTTATTTGAGTCTCCTAATCTTGCTTTCAGTGATCCAGGTAGATCCTTAATGCTCGGATTAATGTATTTGGCTTCACTTAAAATACGCAAAACCTGAAATCAAACAGCAAAAATATATTAGGTAAATATTTATTTGCTACAAAAACAGCCCTCTTTATTCAATCAACTTTCAATGTGCTTGTTCTTTACAGACAAAAGAAGCTCATGTTTCCCAGATGTAATTCAAATTTACTTCAAAACATGCATTCACTGTGCAGTTTGAAATGCCTACACATCAACTTTTTGTCAGTGTTTTAGACTAAGGAACATAATGTGCAATGTGCTGGTTGTCTGTATCTGCTATAGTTTCTAGAATTGCAATAATTTACAAACAGAAAAATCATGAGACAATTCAGAAACAAACTTTAACTCAATGTAGTTCTAAAATGGAAAAAATTATCAAAGTAGCTCTAAAGGAATAATAGATGTTAAGGAATGTACCCAGCATACATATTATACCATAATGCAATTTACAGAATTTTTACAAGTCCAATACTAGTTGGTTGCCTGCTACATTTTTTGCAGTACAGTGCAACAGGCACAATCACCTAGTGCTTGTGATATGAAAGGCTCGCCAATGTCACTCAATCAACATTTCATACAAGCAACATCCGCTTAAAATTTGTGCTCCCTGATGAATAGAGCCCCTTGAATTTGGTAAAATCACTCAGGGATCATCAAATTCTTGGGACTCGACAACTCAGAGCGCACACACGTACATGCTCCAGCCATTATCGAATCAATGTCTCATCTCTACCATACAATACCAAGTGGTATTTTTCACACTGATTTTTAAAGCGTATATTTGTATATGGATAGTGAAATATGTTTCCCAAACATATGTCAGAGCAACCCAGTTAAATGTTTAGTGTGTCATAACATGGTCGCTTAAAAGAGACATCGTTCTTCCAATTTTTTCTGAGCAAGTTGCCACTTACATGGTAAGTAAAAGGGCAGGTTGCAACTTAAATGGACTAAAAGGCAGCTTATAATTACCACCAATTATGACTATTACACAATATGGCAGGAATAATAGAAAAAGTACCACTGAGCAAATATGATCAGGTATTTTAAAACAATTTCCTTCATTTTTTTGTTTCAAAATTGTTAATTTTGTGACCATGTCATCTATCCTTAGGTTCATGACTTCATGAGAATTGACAGGTTCAGGATAAAAATTCAACTATTGCAGACACTGCTGTCCTTTTTACTACATTTTACAGCAGCAATTTCAACCCAATGTAGTGTGCATACTATAAAAAACAGAAAAAAAGCCTTCTCATTTCAAAACTGAAAGCATGTCTTAAGATCTAAGGCTGCTATATCCTTCTCAAGCCTTTTAGCTCTATCATCCTTTGCAGTTTTGAAACTTGTTGTGTCCTTCCTTTCTTCCCCCATATCTTTGCCTTTCAGTTGTCCTTCGCAGTAGTTGTTTACCCTATCGATCCATCATATGATACCTTAGCTTGTAAGTTACTTCATCTCACCATTTATATAATCATTTGTAACACATCTATTTAATGAGCATGAAGATGTCTCCATTCAAGACGAAACGTCACTTTCCTTTCAATAAATATTATTTCTCTAATGTGTTATGGCGCTTCTAAAAACAATTTGTTGGGCTTTAGTCTTCATCCTAAGAGTAAAATATGCTCTTTTTCATTGTTTTTAGAATCTGATCTATTGCATGATACAACTCACGACTGACCATAAAATGGCTACTCCCACCAGTGCCATTAGGCTTTCTGGCCATATTGCTCCCTCCTGCTTCCAGTTCTTCCACACCTGACAATCTGGTATACATTAAAAACTTATTCAGCTTAAATTTTGAGCCTAGATTTCTCTATAGAACCTACTTACAATGTTGGTCTCAAGCACTGTTTCAGAAACTGTTGTTTTAGCCAATACTAAAACATTCGGCAAAAGTAAGTGCAAATGTTACAGTTCCACTTTTGTTTCCTTAAAAATAGGTCAATCTTTGCATGCATGTGACATTTTTGCTGCAAAATTACAAAATACACATAAACACAAGGATTAGAGATGGAATAGTTCATAATTCTTACGACTATGCCTCACTTTAACTGCTGATTCTAAACTTGATTCTAAACCGTTGGCCAATTCATTCCATCATTATTAAACTACTTTTCAACACCTTTGATGCATTTCGAAGGAAAAATTTCATGGCAAAAGACAATGAACTGCAAACCTTTGGGTTATAACATATGAGATAATATGATATTGTAATGATTATTGCTACAAGGGCTTTTTATAATCAATTTACAAATCAGAGCAACTATTTAAGCTATTTACTTATCTTTAAAGCAATTGTGCTATTAGTTGTTTGAAACTGCTTATCCAAACCCATCCTGTAGGAGGAAATCAGAGTGCCTGGAAAAACTTATTCATTTCAGCACAGTAGCAGGAAAATTCTTTTCATATAAGCAAGTTGAGTCTGTGCTGACCATCACATATTTTAATGTTTGTTCAACAGTATGGTCACATCTGCAAGACTCTGCATGCAAGCTGATGGACATACTTTTTCTGATGAATAGTTATTTTATTTGCAATAATATACATGTTATTTACTACTGTTGTGTCTTCTTTCCTCTAAACATATTTAATAGGCTACTTATTGATAGTTTTGGAACCTTTCAAAAATACACAATTAAATTGAATTACCACTATCTGAGGCAACACTCTAGAAATACGAACATTTTATACATCAAATTCAAGATAGGTCGTTTTGAATACGACAAGATTTATCACAAAAACATAGCACTAATAGTTTTTCACTATACAAAATCAATAATAATAATTTATTTTTGCACGACCCAAACAATGCCAAAGATAAGTTTAATATGCTCTCCTTCTTCATCTACGTTTTGACCTAAAAGATCCAATATTTTAAGAATTTGACAAACAACATCTTGTGTAACGACTAGCCCACGACCATTTACCAACCTGAGATATATTGCTATGTATCTGATCAAACTGCCAGTGCTTTCAAGCTCATGCTTAATGGCTGTAACTACCTTACCTAAGTCGTTTTACAGTTCTGTCTTCTCCACTCTCATTTTGTAATAGACCTCTTAAGATGTCTCAAACTTACTCTTAATCTATGAACAATTGAGAGGGACTCCAAGATTTCACAGGCTCTGTATCCTAATTCAAAATACTTTACAATTGTTTTATCCCCAGTTAATCTGTCATATCAAATTGCAGGAATGTAATTTGGATCACAGCAGAAGACAAACTCACTGACTGAGTGAAAACAGGTATGCTAGTGCACACCTGGGTAGCCAACATCACTAATCTGTAACACTGGTCTGTATATACACTGGATAGCATGTCTGTTTTCAAAAGTGAAGCTGGAAGTGCACGTGCAACTTCATATGCTGAGACTCTACTTTTGAACAGAGTTGGTATTACAGAAACACTTCATGCATTTGTTTTTCTTTTACACCTTGGTGATTAGGCCAATTCTTTTATCACAAATGAAGAACCATGCAATGAAACTTTTAATGCCAAAGAATCTTCATGTTCTTTTGTCTTTTCTTTTTAAAATCAGATTTACATTCTTTGCATGATCAGATTGAACTTTCGTTGCTAATTCTATTTCAAAATACATGTACAATATGATTTGAAATCGACTTCAAATTTCCATATAATCATCTAGTTGGATCACTAAGTGTAAATTCTAAGCAGATTTCAAGTGACCAAATCCATCGTATACTTGAAACAAACTTGTTTACTGAAACTCAATCTGCTCAAGGCATGCAAAACATGTAAATCTAATCTTAACATATTAAAAAGCTGAAAGAACAGGAATTTCGCTGCCCCAAAAAAGTCTCCTCGCCTGGTTCTTCATTTGGTCATAAAAGAATCGGCCTGGGGCCGGTTGTTCAAAAGCCGGCTAATGCTAGACCAGGGTTAAATTTGCTTAACCTTGGGTTAAAATTTAACCTTCGTTGAGTTTGCGTTGTTCAATGACAGGTTATCTTTAACCCTACGTTAAAGTAAGGGTTAAATTTAAACCACCTCGGTGGGTTAACTTGTTTAACCTTGGTTTAACTTTTCGATTTTACAAATACAAAAAGCTGTGGCCGGTCTTGGTATAAATTTATTTCGGGTAATTAATCCTCGCCGTGAAAGAAGATACCGCCCACGCGGCTTAAATATCGATGGTCTTCACGATAACGAGTTACGAGAGAGATACCGGTTTGGTAGAAATTCAATAAATTATATAACAAACCTGCTTTGTGAAGATTTACATCGCAATACGCGGCGAGGACATGCACTCGAGCCCGAGGAGCAACTTCTCATTACTTTGAGATTTTTTGCGTCAGGCAGTTTCCTCCAAGTTATCGGCGATACTTTAGGTGTTGACAAGTCAACAGTATCTCAAGTTGTTAGAGATGTATTTCTGGCATTAAACAGGAGGCAGCATCAATTTATAAAATGGCCATCCAACAATGAGATCGATGACATAAAAAACAACTTCTTCTCGCAAGCTGGCTTCCTGTGTGTAATTGGATGAATAGATAGTTCACACGTTAGAATCCAGGCGCCGCACGATAACGAGAACAATTATGTTAACCG
>JAODVQ020514698.1:0-51548 GCA_025400075.2 Phenganax stokvisi
TAGGCTCATTTGCATTCGATTCGGCACATGAAAAGTTCGACGTTTGAACCGGGCCAATACTCGTAATATTTCTTCCAAGTCATTATTAAAAGTAGTTAGATTCTTTAGTTATATCTACTCGAAACGTTGAGATTTTGTTCAGAATATTGGGTAAATGAAAATTTAGGGAGAATTTTTCCGCAGAAAAAGTACAAGTATATTTCATTATAAGAGTATATCATAAAATTCGAGGAACAGTTTCCAAGTGGAAAGCTGTAAGTATAGATTTCTAAGAGTTCGGGATGAACTTCGAAGAAGAATTTCCAACAGGAGTGATGTAAACATAAATTCCTGGTAGTATGAAAATGCAGGAAGAAGTCCAAAAAGGAAAGATGACAGTTCAAAATTCTAAGAGCGTGGCATGAAAATCCAGGAAGAATTTTCGAAAGGAAATGATATAATTGTAGGATTCTAAAGTGTGCTTTAAAACGCCAGGACGAATTTCCGAGAGAAAATGCATAAATACAAGGTTTCCAATCTAGAGTGTGGCATAAAAGTCAAGGACGGATGTTTGAAAGAAATAATATAAGCATAAAACTCTAGATATGTAGTACAAGAATGTAGCTAAGAGGGCACTTTGCCACAAATATATGATGCCTGTCCTATATAGAAGAGGTATATTTGCCGTAAGTCTTGAACAAATTTTAAAAAGTCTACTTATCAGTATTTTTATAGTAAGCATAGCCGGAGTATATGTCCTCAATCTTTCGTATGTGTTCAAAGATGAATATAGCGTCAATATTTAAGAATCATATTTTTAGTGTAATAGTTATAAAGTCGAAAAAAGAAATCTCAGATATGTTTCTTCAGAATGTCAGTGAAGGGTGACTGGTCGTACACTATATTGAATACGTCATATCAATTACATATCGTCAGATTGACGTTGGTGAAATTTTTTGAAGTCCATTTCAACCACAATCATCATGCACTTCTCAACACACCCATGTCTGAAAACCCGAAGGATATGATTGCATGGGAAACAGACCACCCTCATATGAAAACAGAGTCTGGTCATACTCAGTCAAAACATTATCAAGTAGAGAACACTCAGAGAGTGCATACCTCCGCCTTTACTAATTCAACTTTCATGTGAACAACATCACTCGCAAGAAATTACAGTACAAAGGCTGCTTTCCAGTTACGCGTTTTGGTCAAGCACGTACACGCACGTAAAAGTTTAAATCCTTTAAAGTTTTACAGTTTTTGAAAATACACGGACAAATAGACACTTAATTATTCAAAGTTCAAAATTCTAAACAATTCTTCTTGCAAATGTTTATTACATAGGTTTTAATGTGTATCATAATTGTTATAGAAACACACGTTGCAATTCACCGTTTAGATGCGATAATGTGTTTATTAAACCATTCTATCTATCTATCTATCTATCTATCTATCTAATACAATTTAAACTTTTTAGTGCGTATACGTGCGTGTCAAAAACGCGTAACTGGCAAGCAGCCTTAATGCTCTTGGTCACGCGTTTACATGCCATCATCTTTTTCGAATATTTTTCCATCAAACTTATCCATGAAAGACACCGGCGGAAGTGACAGTCACAGTAATATTTCAAGAGTTTGTTTCTAGATCATCCCTTTTCATTAAATATTGTTTAATGAACAACTCCTCATTGAAATGAAAGTATGTAACGTATCAAGTTGACCTTTGTGGATGTCTTGCGAATTAACAAGGGAGGGGGACAAATAGAGCGCTTTCCGTAAATGTCCAGATCTCTCAAACATATCAAAATGAAATTTTTGATTATATAACGATTGTTGATCGATACAGCACTACAGACTTTTCCGGCAATTACGCTGCATGAAAATTGGTGCAATGTATATATTAGGTCTTATTAAACTATGTCAACTTTGATGACATTTCAGAGAAAAAAAATGTCACGCATTCAAGCAAACACATTGGAATAAAATTTGAACACAGCTTTCCTTTTGAACTATGGGCATATCCGGCGAATCTTTTACTAACTAAATTCAGAAGTGGTGCATAGGTTTGTTTGTTTTATTATTCATTATAAGTTAAGGTAAAAACGAACAAAAACTTTGTATTCCCGGCAAGAAGGTCATTCAAAGTGTGTCGACCCTACGTCATTGGCATGCATGTTCCCCAGCTGTTGACGAATTTTCATCATTCCATGCAAGCATCAGGAAAATGACTAGAGTCCAAAAAATCCGAACGTAAATCTTCTAAAATTTCCAATTAGTATGTCACCTATTGTAGTTGACAGATTTTAAACTATGAATGCGTCTGATGCATGAGAACTTCCAACTTTGCGAAATCGATACATATTGTATGCTGTATTGTGCTGTATGTGACTAAAAAGTGTATTATAAACGTCGAAAAGTTCACTTTTTGGAATTCCCTACCTGTTTCAATAAAGCAATTATCAGTAGGATATAATTTATGTTTACTACTGAGAAGATCGAATATTTTGGCATTTGAAAGACATCGCAACTTTTCGTAGACCATATGAATTAGACCATCCTTTTTCTATACATTTATATAGTTTCCTTCAAACACAGCTTTTATCTTTTTCAATGCGTTCAACGTATGCCTCCAACATATATCTCAACAAGCATAACTATAACCACCAAAGAGTTGTTTTTTTTAATCCTTGAAAGGATTGGTTCCGCATGCACACAACCTATTCATGAAAATACCATGAAAATATCCACAAAGATGCAAGCATAAAATCTTTCAGTTTGCCATAATCTTAGACTTTGTATTTACTATAGTCCTATAATATTGAACTAATTGTATCGTCCGCAATATGCTCATTTTGCAAACTCTTTGCGTGTTTCAAAAACGTGATAACTTTTCGTGGTGCCCAATATATGATGGCTCTACCATGATGGTCAAACTCTTGGGACATAACTCGCTACACTAAATTTATCATTTGCAATGACTGCAGGGAGAGCATTCAGGCCCACATGGTTCATGTACCATGCAGCAAACGAGAATTGAGGTTGCTTCAAGTATGGACTGCAGGGAGACGAGCATTATTTCTAGCTTTTAACTGTGCGGAAAATAAATCTAGCAACGTGATTGGTTCGCTTCGCGGCGAAATATGTTGCTAGCCAACCAGCTTTGTAGATTTATTTTCCGCACGGAAAATTCTGATTAGAGGAAAACAGGCTTTACAAATGAACTCTGGACTGCAAGAACTACAAACATAACCGCACGTTCGGCATAACTATACCTATTCGAATGGGTTCTTTAAAAAATAAAAGCAATTAATCTTCTACAGCATCTCCACTTGAAATCACTTCATTATTAGACACATTACGTTTTTTCTAAAATATACAGTTTACATTTGACACCTGCAGTGCCAGTGGTCCTGACGCCGGTTGTACTAAGCGGTTTTAGCTTAAACAGTGGATAAGCTCAACACAAAAATCGTATTGATGTATTTTTCATACAAATACCGCGCTGGACTGCAGATTTACAGTGCATAATGCAATGGGCAGAAAAAACTCATCAAGTCTCTGAAGCAAACATTGGACTGCACGTATTTAAATTCCTACTCATACGACCGCTGAGTTCAAAAGTGAAGGCGAGGAAAAATAGCAGATGCATCATCTCACAAATTATACTGCAAAACGTATTTATTTCATATCAATTTCATATATTCATGTTAAACTTTAAACAACAAACTGTCAAACTTCATATTTATCATTAAGTGAACTATAAATATTTTTGTTTCTTTATAGGAATGTATATACTACAATACAGAAAGCCACAACTCAACATGCATTTATAATTTATTCTACAATTTTGCAAATATATTATTTTTAGTTGCTTATATTAAGTACAAAGGACCTCATTTCTTTATTTCTTTCTCGGTGTGTGCACACAAATAAACATTTTTACTATTCATACTAAAAGTAATTATAAAATATTTAACACAAGTTTTAAATTATCAATTCAAAACGAACAACACAACTGCGTATGCGCTTCAAAACAATCCGTCACCATACCAACCGCCAGTCATACCAAGGATTAGCGACCACGCCATGCTATCACTGTCCGTCTCACCAGCGGTTATTTCGAGGTTTGGTCTACAACGTCTTAATCTCATTACTACATCATAGCTTATCCCACGTTGATCTGTAACTCGGAGTGTCTTGAGATTGGGGGCAACATCACCATTAAAAAATTCCTTCAGTGTGCGGTCGGTCAAGTGTCCACTAATTTTGTCATTTCCCGATACTTCTAAGAACTCCAGGTCATGGCAATGCTTCACAACATGCAGCATGCCTTCGTCGGTGATCGACGTCGCTGACTCCAATCTCAGCTTTTTCAAGTTTTGGTGATTTTGGGCGATGTATTTTAGTAAGGCATCCGTGACATTCCAACCGCATCCCGTATCTGATGAACCTAAAATACGACAAGCGACGTCACAAACGGTGGGCAAGAATGAACACGTTTCATCTGGAACTGTGTTTTCCTTGCGCAGAACTTGAAGTCAATTCGAATTTCGTTAACACACTACGCGTCACGACGGTAAGATCGAATGGAAAACAAACTGTACAACATCACAACAATGCTTGTCGTATTTACACTTTTACACTAAGTATATTATAGAACTAACGCATACCCAACTCAAGAAGCAGAATATTCTTGCACAGCTCCAGGACTTTAATGACGTCATCATCAGTGACAGGGAAATCCCGGTCAAAACAGACAGCGCGAGCATCTTCCTTCCTTTCCAGGAAATGATCAAGATCTTCTTTCGCGGCCAGATTCACACGTGGTTTCACTAAATCGTGTGCGCGGACGGTCTGGTAGCGTGTTGGAAAAAGATTCACATGTACGTCACACCACAAGCCACTTCGTTTGCAACATCTGCCACAAAGTACGTTGACACAATCTCGCTTAGCGTTATTGCTGCAGTCTGCACTTGGGCATTTAGTTTTTAGAATCTCGTTCACTTTGTTCTCACTCGCTTCTTTGCGACAATTGCATTCACTGGCGACGCTCTTAATTCCCATACTTTCACCTGCGGCATTGGGAGAATAGTTAGCTATAAAACACAGTTTACCTGTTTAAGATACTTTCATTGCCTGTGCAAGCTTCATGAGCTCACTGAAGTCAAAGAAAATAGTGGAAATGTCCCATAGATACATTATCATGCACGTTGGTTATTGCTTTCATTCTGTCATAAACTGGAAATGTAATGCACGCACTTTCATGTTCACGCATACTATACGTCATGTCATCGTCCCAACATGCAGAAAAATGTACATTATTGTAGGCAAGTTGTAAATAAGAAGTATCAATACAATGTAAATCTGCAATACTCACCCAACTGAAAAAGCACACTTGGTAAAAATAATTTGTCTACAGCCTTACAAAAGAAATCCCTCTTTTCATTATTTGTCCACTTCAGTTTTCTCGTCAAACCATCGAACAAAATGAAAGCGACGCCCTCGTCGACTTCAATTGGACAAACACACTCAGCAGTTTTACACCGACATTCGAAACTATTCTGAAGCCCGGTCTTTTCAAGGTACGCATGCGCCATATGTCCCAACTGGCCGGGATTCTTCAAGAGAATTCCGTAACTCGACAATACGTCAACAGCGTCTACATCGCAACATTCCAAATTTCCTTCGAGTTTTCCGAGGAGGTCGGCAACCCATTCCCCATTCCAAGTCTCGGGTTTCCTCAGATGTAAGTAATAAAGAACTTCTCCCAAGAAACAATCGAAATCTTCAAGTCTGCAAGGACAACTGACCAAGCAGATAATTAACTGCGACATGTCTATTTTTTTCATCTCGCTTAACGTGTAAAAAAACTCTGCCGTGATTTCACTTGAGGGTTTCCATAGCCGAATAAGTTCGAAAATAATATTTCCTGCGTATAAATCATTGGTCAAATCGCGGCTCGACAATTCGACATCATCAAATTCTGCTAGTAAACACAGTAAATCTATAACATGCGAGCACGTCCAGGTCTTAATATCAAACTTCGCAAGTTTACTGAAGTATAAACTTATATCATCTAGCGCAGATACGGACTCGCAACTGCCACTTTCTGACTTGTTCGAATCTTGAACTTTTTCCGAATCACCTATATGGGAAGTAATATTACTTTTTGCACAGGGGGAGTGAAGGCCTTTTTCTAGGGCACTTGCTAGCAATATGGCGGCCATGAAAACGCAGTGGGAGAAAACCAGAGAGAGATTATAAAAGAACAGAGCGGCCATCTTGGGCGAAATTTGGGGACAAATTGAAGCAAGCTACTGGGGGTCAAATCCGTGCCCGCGCCGAAGGCGGATGACTTGTTTTCTTACTCGGGTGTTTGTTGAACTTTTTTGTTATTTTGGCGTGTTTTTAAGCCTTGCATTACGGTAAAATAATTTTTATTACGTGCCGTTCCTTGCATAATTAATTATGCACTTGCGAGATCAAACGTTTGAAATAATTTCAAATGTTTTAGCTTAGTTCCGGCGTATTGGCAATGCTCAGCTTAAAAAGCTTTCAATGACGGCAAAACTCGAGATTCAAATATCATCGGCGATCATCGCAGATAATAATGATCTAGAGAATGAAAACTCAGAATGCTTTCTACCGATGATCGCCGATTATTACAAGTGGATGAGAGCAAAGTTTTCTCTCTTCCGATCAGCTTATTCAGTAAACCAGTTTTTCTCGCAAGTAACACTGAACCAACATGGCAACGATGGTCCTCTACATAGTGTTAAAGATTCACCTTCATTCGTAAGATTTTTCCACATATCCATTGCTTTTTCCACTGAAATTGGATCCTTGGGTGTTTCGCATTCCGTTTCATTATCGTTTGCGTCAGTCCATGCAGAAGAAATCGCGGCTGCCATCAGCAAATTGATATTATTTAATGGTGGAGGATCAGTACCTAAATGCAGACCAGTCACCACGTTAACATCCAATGTTCAAACTCTAGATTGCATCATGTACACCTTGTTACTGCAAACTGAGAGGGCGGAAATTTTCGTTACACAAACGTTACGAGCGTTTGATATACGCGGTCAGTGCATCTCAACTGCTCAAAACATATTGCTTTTAATATACTAAAATGAAAAAATTACTGTCAAAAAAGTAATAAATGTACATACAACTGCTGATAACATTTCCGAGCGAGAAAAGAGTTTCTGTAGGAACAAGATAATCTTCGAGACACCTGAAATAGAATAGATTTCCACATCATAACACTTTGAATATTTATCCTGATGTTAAGCGCAAAATTCTCTAACAACAGTGCATCACCCACTAAGTAGAAAGTGGTTAAACTTTTTAAATAAAAATAAACATGTCCACCGCTGGCGGTGACCAAAGATTTCCCTATGTTAAGCGGTCTTCAATACTAAAGCTGCAAAATGATGACAAAAACAAAAACAAGCAAGCAGTACTAGCTTTTGGCTAAACATGTTTAAGAGCTGGGTGAAGCAATGAGGATTTGCTGTGGACTCATACAAAGTCAGTAAGTTGGACAAGACACTCAACAGTGAAATAAGCAGATGTAATTGTCACAAAGTATTCTTTAGTATATAGTATGTATTCATATATGTACGTATTCAAATGCATGTAATACGACATTGTGTTTAACAGTAAAAGCAATAGTAAATATTATTCTATACTGCAATCTTACAAAAAGCTCACTTATGCATGTTTTTCTGTTACTGCACCAGAAATTATACTATTACCCATGCTAAATAATACATATGTACTGCATACTGGACAAGTATGACTGTACCTGGTCCTGTTTAAATTAAGTTGTTCAGGTGGATGTTTGAACCAGCATGTTTCTCCATAATAACATGTTCCTTCTTGGAAATATCTACATACCTGTATCGTTAAAAAACACAAACACATACATTGCTTGAACCATTAGTATTTATTCCATCAAATGCCACTAGAACTTACTCATCAGACTCTTTGGAACCTTTACTGGTTTTTTTTGCATGGATATAATGTTGCACATCATTCACCTCCATTATGGGTAGAAGTTAGCAACACAGTGGTAGTCCACTCAAGCCCTGTTTACACTATACCAGTACCAGATTGCTATTGGAGAGGTCAAATTTTGCAGCTGTCGATGCTCTGTAAGGGTGTTTAATTGTAATGACATAAAGATACATACAAAATCTGTCAGCCTAGTTAACATTAATTTTGCTGGTGATTATTGCTACTTAATAGCAAACGAAGATGAGGTGATCAGTGAATCTGGTATAGTGTAAACGGAGACTCAGTCTGCTATGTTTTGACTGCACCAAATTTGCTTTGATAGTTAATCTGTTTGATAATAAAGATACTACGCATGAGACGAGACCCTTGCATCATTATGAGTTACTCATTACGTTTAGTGGTGAGAGTACAACATATAGATTAAATCGCTTTGTCCTGCAGATAATTGCAATAGTGAGTCTTGCAATGACTAGAACAACAGTGACATTGTGTAATTGATGCAAAAGAGAAGATTAACGCTACAATGAATCATCTGTGTGAATAGACACCTGGTCTGATCACCACCCGAAAACTAACCGGAATATCAGATCTAGCATGAGAATATGCACAATTGTTGCCTGCCAGACATGAGCCACGAACAAAATACCTGTACAAACAACATATGCACGAAATAAGTTAAAATAACTCTCGCAAATGATATATACTAGAAGATTGAAAGACATCACTATTAAATATAATCCAAAATTCAAATAGGCAAACCAGAACTGTGATAGTAGCGTCATACCGACATGATATTCTTGACCGTTTTCTAAATATGAGAAAATGCACGATAACAAGGTTAGTATGTGACTACTCTTTACTATTCTGAAGGTGTTTTTTAAAAGATTAATGCAACATATGGACGAAAGTAATAATACTCACTCAGGCTCTTTCTTTCCGAGTTGAAATTGCTTGGATTCTGCCATATTTTTCGCAAAACTTTGTGAACGCTGGTAACGTTGAAAATTTGAGCAGATTTTGAATCTCCCGCAATACCCCGCGCTTTTAAACATCTCAACTGAGCCCACTGACTGGCTGCGCAAAGAACCCTCTCTGCTTCATCTTGTGGAGGTTATAAGGATAACGAACGGTGGAACAATGCGTCTCCACGGGTGCTTCCGATACGTCTTTACAAAGATATTTAAGGAAATGAAGAGCTGAAATTATAAGCTATTCCAGAAAAAGGTCTCATTCGATACTCGGAAACAGCTATCTGCATTACGATAGCTTTACAAAAATATTAGACTTACACTGTTTTGCACCCATTACGAGCCTCTACCACAAAGCTCTGTCCTCGGCTCTAACTGCTAAAACCTACAAGTGACTAACTAAAAATGTTTTTAGTTACTGAGGGGTAAAACTGAGGAATAGCCTTGGAGATGAACTACATGGCGCATTTAGACGGACCATAGAAGGAATATTGGAGGAAAGACTACCTCTCTTTTCTATGACATTTCCAAAATGGTTTAAAGTAAAGTACAAAATGTTGGCAAAGAATCTGAAGACTAATACTGAACGATTAACAAGTTGGTTTGATGTATATGCTACTTACAAACATTTACTAGAGTATCCGAATCAGCCAAAGATTTTGAAACATGGCATGAGCCTGCTGAACGAAGTTCCAGCTGAACATATAAAATATGCGGCTTTGGCTGCAGTTGACCACATAATATATATGGTGTTCCATGAACAACTAGGAGCAGAGACATGCACAGAAGTTAGACTTCTGAAAATACTTCGAGCTGAGGTGGAAAGACGACCACAGACATTGTACGATTTCAAAAACCAGGAAAAGACGGCTATGACCCCACATGGTAAAATGCAAGCAAAGAATCGTTGTAAATACCAGATAACTTTCAGCACGTGAGTGACGTGCCGAATCACGGTGTGTTCGAAGCAAGCGTGAATTATGTGCACGGGTGAATCCTTGTGAAAGGCAGTGTATTAGTGCTAGTAGAATTAACAAATGTGGTGATCAGCCGAAATGCACCGCTCGCGTAATACCGAAAAGAATACTACTGTTGCAAAAAAGATTTGTAAGACTAAAGAGTCAGTAAGATTTACAGAACACATATAGAAGGTGGAGTTGGTAGAAGGTCAGTAATCAAGATTTACTTTTCAGACTTCAGGGTTCTTCGATATTGCTAGGATTATATCGTCTGTTTGATCTCTCTCTTCGGTGTTCTCAAACCTAAACTTTTGCGCATTTTCGCAGGGACCACGACGACGGGGGGAGGGAGGCTGGGGGATTAGACCAACTTAGAAATTGTCGCTATGCCAAACAACCACAGGCTCGTCAGCAGTTCGTCGTAGAAAGCAAGGACGGCAATCTCTGCGACTTCATGTACCTGTTTTGAATCGAGAACGGCTGCTGTCGTCTTCAACGGCTCGAGTTGGTGCGCAACACAGTGCGTTTGTAAAAGAAAACGTCTTTCATTTAATTTCATTAAATAAAATGAAAAATATTCAGTGGTGCAAAACACATATACGTTGACATGTCTATATAGATGGTACGATATTACCCGAAAGAGAAAAGCATCGAATAAAAAAGCTTAACAACTAAGCGCATCCATGAAGTAGTCGAAAAATCCGTAGCAGATGTGTTGCTGTTGTTGTTTAATAACTCTGTACCCAGCCGTAATGATATTCCTGTCGAGGAAATGATGCTGTCCGTGTCAAATAATGAAGGTTCAGATGTGATTCAGACCAGCTAAACTGAATATAATTTCTAAACGTTACCTGTTAGCAAACTTATCATGAACACGAATATTACCTGAGCTGCATTCGTTATACAGGTAATATTTTTGATAGTGGCTAATATTTATTTTTGTTGCAGCCCTTTCATAGACTGCCCTTGAAACGTGACACTTGAGTCCTTTTACAGATTTATTGCTCTCAATAAGAACATGAGACGCGCGTTGTTGGAAGAAACTGTTTTGGATCCTACCTGAATATTACCTGAGTGGCATCGTTATATAGTTTCGTTAAAGGTGAAGTATAGAAATTTTCACTTCGGTGTTATGAATGTTCATTATTTGACATAGCCACATAGACAGTTTCGTTTCTGCGAAATCAATATCATTATACCGGCCGTTAATACAGGCCTAGATGTTCCTCAGTTGGTCCTTGTTGACCTTATAGAGTGAAGCTGCAAAATAACTCTCTTTCTCACATTCGAAAGCATCAACACGGCAGCATGCCCGAATAAATATTGCTCTTCGCTCTTTAAACTTTTTTGGATGGAAAACTGTGGAATGTTATTCTTTTACCATCTTCAGTTCTCAAACTCTCGGGATCACGAGTATGGTTATTACAAGTGCCCTAAGCACGCCGCTTTATCAATGAAAATTAGGAGAACTTCTATGTTAACAGCTTAGGTTTTGCTTGTTTGCTTGTGCGAAAAAATTTTGCGACGCGCACGTTTTACCCCCTCGATTATCTCAATAAGTATTGAGGAGTTCTTTACGTCGGCAAATCGCTTGACAAGAACTTTTTCCTTATGTCACACGTAGGAAGTTGTGTGTAGGTATAAAAGCGTAAATTTAAAATCAATTTTTGCCTTTAGAATGGGAAGTCTTAAAAGACAGTTTTGCGGGCGCGTCGTTTTGTTGAAGTATACTGCTGCAGTGTCGTTTTGTTTGTGCACTTACTACGCAGTCATCAGCTATAATAATGCCCAAAGTCCTGTTATGCTGGTAAGTGTTGCACAGTTAATAAGGCTGGTTTTCTTATCGTTGTAACTGTCGAAAAGATTGTCACGATCTTTCTAGACAGTTTCCTACTAATTAGTAAAGCAATTGTTAGTAGATGATACATGATTTAAAGAAGATTAACTGCTAATATAGAAAATTTTTGCTCTTTGAATAATATCGTGACTTTCAGGCCCGGAGCTACGGGGAAGGGGGGTCACACTCCCCCTGAAATTTTATTCTGAGGTTCAGTCTAATTTAGTCGGCAGACAAAATATTGTTGACGACTGGCAAACCAAAAATTACTGGCAGTCGGTAAAATATTCCGTAAAAAGAATTAATATCACTATGTCGTCCTGTTTCTATTCTGCATTAATAAGAGTGCGACATTAACAGGCGTCGCTCATTAATTACTATATAGATCGATCCAACAGAAACTTAACAAGGTTTCATCCAGAGTGTAGTCGGTACAAGTCCGTCAGTCAGTCGTTAATGTTTCAACTTACCAAGGCAGTAAAACTATCTTGGACTATTTCGTTTGAAATACTCCTATTCGTGTTTATATTATGATGTCATTTTAAAGTGAAGACCCGGGTAAATGTCAGGTCAGCTTGCATAAAGTGATGTTAGAATATCTAGACAATCAATTGCTTTTCGCAGGTGAGAATCAAAATCGTGAATGTCGACTTACTCCTGCAGCTTATCAAATAATACAGACAGTACTTGTAACTCATTTGTGTCACAGTGTCACTTCTCGCATTTCCTCAAGGATCAATTTTTATTGTTAGGAGAAAATCGTGGACGCAGTTATGAAAAGCAAGTCACGAGGCTTCATGGGAAAGAAGCGGAATGTCACACGGAACGGTCAAAAAGTGAAGGTTACTATTATATACCAAACGATAGCATTGAAATACTAGCAAAAAAAGTACTGTAGCCGCCATGGCAGATTATGAACCAGTGAATTATTGGTGGCGGTAAGCTGAATAAGCCCTGATTCACAAAAAGACATTAAGTTACCCAACTTTACTTGGCGCCTTTCAGGGTATTTCACTGTGTGTCTTGATAGATGAATCAATTTTTCTCTAACAACCATACAGCATTATTCGTTTATCTAGAAATATTGTGCTGCTCCAATCAGAGGCTTCCCGTTAAACATGACATCTGGAAATATGGCATGTCGATTACCAAAACTTGATCCATTTCATCCACAAGCGATGACTCGCATCAAAACTTTAAAAAATCGATTGCGTTGTAAAATAAAACGAAGAGCTACTTTAAGTGGAGGAGTATTAAGGATTACTGGTACGGTGAAACACGTTTCAGATTAGTAGCCAGTTGCTTCGTAGCCAGCCGTTTCACATTTTGATTGGAGGATCTTCAATCAATTATTCAACTTTAAAGTTTGTTTTTTGAAAGGACGCATGCACGCAGGTATTAGTAGTGCGTCAAAATGGGGTGCATTCGACCTACCGTAATCAAAGAAATGACAAAAAAAATTTATTACATTGCGGTCCATGTTAAACCATTCTTGTTCAACCCGAATAATCAGTTAGGTGTTCTTTGTGAGCCATGGTTGAAAGCAAAATGTTGTCGGGACTTCAAGTTTTAAATACGCAGGACCTCTACCTACATGACGAGAAAAATATTGGGTGGCGCTTTGGACGTGATACGGTTATGCATGCGAATAGAGCGTTAGAAAATGTATATGACAAAATTGCAGTAATGCCAATAAAGATTTCGTTTTACTGAGGCACACTTTTTACTTTTTTTTTTTCATTCATCAGGTGAAGATGTAGCGAATTGTTCTTACAGATATATCACTCGACCCAAATATAACGACTTTTCCTTCACGATGAGCGATCCTATTGCAATTACTTCTCACCAGTTGCAAATAGCTCATGAGTACATTGAATTGACTTTAAATCTTACAAATAAACAAGTATTGAAAGAATATTTGATGCAAGTGATTGCAAGACCTGAAATCATCTCCAGACCATCGCCTCTTTTAGCACTTGAATTAAACATCCTCATTATCGGCATTGATTCCATTTCCAATGCCCACGCACAAAGAAAACTTCCTAAATCCTACAACTACATACGTGATGTTCTTGAAGGGTTTATATTCATGGGACATAGCGTGGTAGGAGATGGCACAACGGAACAGTTAGCGGCATTTTTAACTGGCCAAGGAGAACAAGAGTGGGGTGAGTCTAGACGAGGGGAAGCTAACGCCAAACCTGTGGATAAATGGAATTGGATCTTTAGGAAAGCCAAAGGTAAAGTTTCAGAATAAAGTTATTCCGAGCAAAACTATGGTGACCTAGTCTTTGAAAAGAAGCGAAAAAATAAGGCCATGCATAGAAATAGTACATGACTCCACTGCCTCCGTAAAGTAACTCAATGGATGTTTTTCTGACTTCTTTGCAGCAAAAGGTTTTGTGACGTCATATTGCGAAGACATGCCACAGTATGGAACTTTTCAATACAGACTTCTCGGATTTAAAAATTCTCCGACAGATTATTATTCGCGACCATTTTTCTTAGCAGCGCAGAAGTCTTACTCCAGTGCGAATCCGTATTGTTACGGTAGCAAAAAAATATACGATTATTCCCTGGGTTTAGCAAGAAAAATCTACGAACAATATCCTGGACGAAGAAAATTTATTTTTCACTTTTTAAGTAAGTGTAAACTTGTTAATGTCAACGACTATAGCAACAAGCAAGCAATGTTGTTCCTTGCCCTTGTATATTGCGCTTTTGTAACGAAATTAAACATGAACTTTTTTCTTTTCTTTTTAATTGTACTCATTAGGTTGCGCCAATGTAAGCTAAATTTATCGCCTGTGTATATGCAGTAATCACGTCAATAGTTAGTTGATGTATTGTTTTTCACAATAGTATGCCTCTGCGCGTAAGGCCCGGTTCAAACGTCAAACTTTTCATGTGCCGAATCGAATGCAAATGAGCCTAAACAAAGACTTGTGCTCATTTGCATTTGATTCGGCACATGAAAAGTTCCACGATTGAAGCAGGCCTAATCTAACCACCATATAATTAATATTTAGTTTAGTTTTGTGTCAGTTTTTACTCGTAGCTTGAGAGTGTTTGGCAAACCGACCTCACAGATCCAACTGTCACTGTGATTCAAAGTTGTAAAGATTAAAAACATATATTCTGTTGCATTGCTAACAGTTTTCGAAAATTCCGATGTTGCGAGGCCCTCGTACATTAAAGAAACCTCTAAAACCTCGTAACAACACAAAACAGGAGTAAAATCTTTGGGGTCATATTGAAAAGCTACAAAGTCTTTTTTACGCATAGTGTTTTTAAAGCATTCTTTTCTATAGGTTCGGTATCACACAACACATTTAATACACCAGAATTGATGGATGAAGACTTACTGCAGTTTCTTACTGAGTTCAATATGAAAAGACACCTAAACAATACTTTACTGGTCGTAATGGGTGATCATGGATTAAGAACAGGCGCATTTAGACAGACAATACAAGGCAAATTGGAGGAAAGACTACCTCTCTTTTCTATGACATTTCCAAAATGGTTTAAAGAAAAGTACAAAATGTTGGCAAAGAATCTGAAGACTAATACTGAACGATTAACAAGTTGGTTTGATATATATGCAACTTACAAACATTTACTAGAGTATCCGAATCAGCCAGAGAATTTGAGACATGGCATGAGCCTGCTGAACGAAGTTCCAGCTGAGCGTTCATGTAAGGACGCAAGTATCCCACAACACTGGTGCCCGTGCATGCAGTGGTCAGAGGTGGACCGAAAACACGAACACATAAAATATGCAGCTTTGGCTGCAGTTGATCACATCAATGATATGGTGTTCTATGAACAACTAGGAACAGAAAGATGCACAAAACTTAGTCTTATGAAAATAATTCGAGCTGAGGTGGAAACACCGACTACACAAGTCTTACGATTTCAAGAATCAGGAAAAGACGGCTATGAACCGATATATTCCTCTGGTAAAATACGAGTCGAGAGTCGTTGTAAATACCAAGTAACTTTCAGCACGCGACCGAATCACGGTGTATTTGAAGCAAGCGTGTATTATGTGCATCGACGATTCCTTGTGAAAGGCAGAATTAGTAGGATTAACAAATATGGTGATCAGCCGAAATGTATTGCAAAAACAATACCGCGTTTAAGAGAATACTGCTATTGTAGATAGATTAGTCAGACTTGTAGCAAACTTGGAGTTGAGATAGTATCAGGAAAACAATTAAAGTCTGTTTTTACGGCAATATTTGAAATAATTTTCAATGGGAAAAACTGCCTTGCACCCGGCAGATCCCGACAGACACGAGTACGCAAATCAACATATGAATACTGAGTTTGCTGCAGGGTTGCAATGAACCAGTACACTCTTTGTTTGCGCGAATTCACATCGCACAATAGGTGCCTGTGTGCAGGACCTGCAGGTATTGTGTCGCCCAATCACAACGTCGGCTTAAAGGTTGGAACGAATTAATGATCCAGGTGGAATGAAACTACACAATTACAAGTAGTTCCCCAACTGTTGTCATCCCAAAAACAGGTACATATTATTTAAAGATATGTAAGTTCCAGACTGGTGTTCTATTGACACCAGTAACAAAGAAAAAAGAAAGATATTAGACCTTGACAAAGAAAGGGCATGACAGGCTCGCGGTGTTACAATGTCGTTCGAGCGACATACAAATTATCTGAATAGAGAGAAATTCATGGAGGTTAAAAATGCCGAGAATTATGTGAATTTACCACAGTAAAACAGTCTTGCACAAATTTTGGTTTGATGTTGATTGGATTACAAGCAAGTTTTTCAGGTGCAAGATGAGATCAATGTATCAATTGATACCGGTATTTTTACAATTTACATTGCAAATATATGACATAGATAACGTATATAGATATGCAAGGAGGATCTCACTCATCAGACGTTATCGATTCCTTGTGTTGAATGTGACTGAATGTCTGTTAGAGTTGTAGACGACCTACGGTAGTGATGAAGAATCAGACAGCGCACAAACGTTTCTTTTCATAAAACGTGAAAAACGAATACGTTCGCTTGACAGTCGAATACGAATTTGACAAAATACACCGCAAGAAAAAAAGCAGTTCTTTTTTCTACAAACTTGAAGTTTAATCTTGACTGTGTTTTAGATGCGGAATCTAAGAAAAACGTTGTGTGGGCGCATTGTCTTATTCAGGCTTGCCATCACATGTCTTGTGGTCTATTGCATCCATCATGCAACGCGTGATCACATTGAAAACGCGATCTATCGCGTAAGTGTAGTCCATATGGTGTAGTCATAGCTTATCAAACTTCTACAACAGTCTTTGCAGTTATCAGTCATTTCAAACATGCGATCTTCAATTGGCAGTCGGTACAACAGTTGAAATAATTAACCAAAATATTTTATTGTTTTCCGTTCCAATGTTGGGTTCAACGTAACGATAGTTCGGCATCTTCGAACATCTCACTATTGAAGGGGAAGGGGGGATCAGCAAAGAACTCACAAGAACATACAATACTCAACACAGTTTTGTTTATGTAGAACTACTGTGCTCCACAAATCAGAAGTCATCTACTGAGTGCAACGTCACAATTTGGAGCATGTCAGATTCCTAAACTTGACCCATTCCACCCGCACGCATTAAACCTTGTGAAGGATTTGAACGAACAAATCCATTGTAGAACTGAAAAACGAGCTACTTTAAGTGGAGGAGTCTTAAATATTAGTGGTAAGAACACTTGGTATTGTCTCACTCTCACTTGGTAAGCTCTCTTGTAGGACCACTACTGCGCAGAAAATCCATAGCTATATGATATCCTTGTAATTGCAGGAACGGATGTAGCTCGGGCTACCTACCGCATAATAACTCGGCCTAAAAAAGATGACTTCTCGTTCATAAAAAGCAAACCAATATCCGTGTCATCTTGGCATAACTTTCCTGTGCCCCATGAATATATAGAGCTGACTTTGGAGCTTACAGACGGCAACCAACTTCAAGAATATTTGATGCAAGTTGTTCCGCGGCATGAAATCATTTCCAGACCATCGCCTGCTTCCAAATTAGATTTAAACATACTCATTATTGGCATCGATTCTATTTCCAATGGCCATGCACAACGAAAACTTCCCAAATCCTACAATTACATACGTGATGTTCTTGAAGGGTTTATATTTATGGGACATAGCGTGGTAGGAGATGGCACAACGGAACAGTTAGCCGCATTTTTAACTGGCCAAGGAGAACAAGAGTGGGGTGAGTCTAGACGAGGAGAAGTTGACGCTGAGCCTGTGGATAAATGGAATTGGATCTTTAGGAAAGCCAAAGGTAACATACAACTGGTAGCTGTATGAAGTTAGATATAACCCAGTCGTTGGAGCGTTTGACTACAAGGCGTCTCGAGTCCGATTTCCAATAAATGTTCGTTTGCTGTGGTATGGATACCACTCGGCAAGATATCAATTCTGTACATTCTCTTTTGTTATTTCATAGAGCACGGATACGTGACATCATTTTGCGAAGACTCTCCAAATATAGGAACTTTTCAATACAGACTTCTTGGATTTGAAGATGCTCCTACAGATTATTATCCACGGCCATTTTTCTTAGCAGCACACGAGTCTTACTCCAGCTGGAACCCGCACTGCTACGGCAGCAAGAAAATATATGAGTACCACTTGGAATTAGCAAAGAATATCTATGAACAATATCCCAAACGGAAGAAGTTTCTATTTCATTTTCCAGGTGAGAAACTCGATTTAAAGTGGCGATTTTGTAAACAATGAAGTGAGGAACTTCTTTCGGACTTCAATTGCTTGATGTAAATATTACACAGAATCAATGGACCCCATGTAGCCATTACTAATAATCATAAAGACCTTTCTAGACTGCGAGACTAATCGACAATAGAGAGTTTTAGATTGACGTTTACGGCCAACCGCTAACTGCTAACGGCAAACTATAAATCATATTAGATGGTAATATCAACAGTTTTGTAGAGCGAAGTTACAAAATCACGCTTCACTTCATTGTATAGGTTTCCGTAACATCGAACAACTGACATAGTTGACTTTAAAATGCGACTTTAATTTTGCCGTTTGCAGTCAGCGGTTCGCCGTAAACGTCAATCTAAAACTCTCTAGTAATGGATGTTTATAGGTGAAATATCACATGACGATTTCAATGCAGTACAACGTATGGATAACGATTTACAGCAGTTTCTGAAAGACTTCAATGCAAAGGGATACCTAAACAACACCTTACTGATCCTGCTTGGTGACCATGGGTGGAGATATGGTGAATTTAGACAGACGGTACAAGGAAAATTGGAGGAAAGACTTCCTCTCTTTTCTATGACATTTCCAAAATGGTTTCAACAAAAATACCCAACTTTGGCAAAGAACCTGAAGACAAATACAAAGAGATTGACAACTTGGTTCGATGTTTATGCCACATTCATTCACCATATGGACTATCCAAATGAGCCGAAAAACCTGAGGCATGGTATGAGCCTATTCACCACAGTACCAATGGATCGTTCATGTAAAGATGCCAGTATCCCACAACACTGGTGCCCGTGTGTACAGTGGTCAGAGGTGGATAGAAAACATGAACATTTACAACGGGCTGCATTCACCGCAATTAATCACATCAATGAATTAAACTTCCATAATCCTTTGGGAGCAGAAAGATGCTCACAACTAAGTCTTTTTAAATTAAACCGTGCAGAACTGGAAACACCTAGTACCAAAGTATTAAGATTTCGAAGATCAAGCAGAGATGGCTACACACCAGAGTACTATTCTGATAGCATAAAAGCTAAAGATCACTGTAGATATCAGATAACTTTCATTACACTTCCCAACTACGGCATTTTCGAAGCAACCGTACATTATTTGTACGGACGTTTTGTTGTCAAGGGAAGTATCAGTAGAATTAACAAATACGGCGATCAGCCAAAATGTATAGCCCGTTCATTGCCTCATCTGCGGAAATACTGTTACTGTAAATAGGTTTGTGCACGCCATAGTCTCAATATTGTATATTAATGCTTTATTAGAATATTTAAATACATTATAATATAGTTGCTTTCAATTGCCATTCCCAGCCATAATTCTTGAGAATTGCCAAGCCATTTGTTTTCGCACCCTACTTCAGTCGTTCAAAATATTCCCGGAAAGTTTCATGATCCATTTCACTCTTTCTCGTGCACCTTCATTATTGAATATGAAAATATTGAGCAATACCTAGTCCTAGTCCCCCTTCTTGTTAGTTCTATTTGATTTTGTCTCTGTTGAATTGGACCAGCTTTCGTTGCTCCAACTCGAGGCTTCTCCCCAATCAGCATCGTCCCAACCATCATTTTCCGCTGATTCTGTTTCTCTTGACTTCCTTGCTTGTTCACTCTCATGTTTTGGTTTCTCAATTGCATTTTCGTGATCCCATTGCCATTCATCTGGCTCCGGCTCAATTTCTTCTACATTAGCAGTTTTAGTGTCATCTAGGCTACCATACGTCTTAGGCCCTTGTGACGTCTCGCTCGTAGTCTCACTGGGTGTGAAGTATGATTGCACATTAAACCACCCTTGAGCACCTGCCGTTTTCACCTGAGAATTCAAATTGTCATTTTTTGATCATGTACAAATTTCATATCACATTAGTTTGCGACAGTTTCATTGGCGAAACGATAAACACAGTTTCCTACAGTATATTGGAAAAATATCAAAATCTCCTCAGAGCATGTTTGGAAAATTCCTAGCCTTTTAGTGGACCCAAGTTCTAGAACTAGTTCAAAGAAAAGCAACAGTTTTCGCCTTGTCGGACAAATTTGGAAGTACAGTCGCATACACAGATAGAACGATCAACATACTGCATATATTACAAGTGATGACACAAAACGAGAAGGAAATACATTAGTGCCCTCTTTAAAAAACTGCACAGTTCAATTAAAGAGCTTTGCTCTGGTAGAACTTCAAACAGATAGATCTTTATCAATCTTGTGCACATACGGATACACATCTAAAGGCCATTTCCCATTACGGCCGCTTTGCCCGCACGGGCGGAGCGCACAGTTTTAAACATGCTCTGTTGATACTTGCTTGCTCTTGATCTCGCGTACACGCGGAGAAAGTTAATTAAGTTCTTTGAAAGTTTGCATGGTGATTATCTATATTTTAATGTATAGTTTTGTGGAAACACCACGTAAATTTATATATGTAAAGCTTTCGGTCCGTAAGCCCGGACCGTCATCAGTGCAAAGCCGTTACTTTTAACTTTCCTAGCGTGCACGGGAGACCAAGCACCCACAGACAACGACAGAGCATGTTCAAAACTGTGCGCTCGGCCCGCACGGGCAAAACGGCCGTAATGGAAAATGGCCTTAATGCATCAATCAGATCTATCCCGGAATGTCGACGTGCTAACACCCATAACCTCTGTGACAGTACACCATATTAATAAAACTCACCTATTTCACTCAAGCATTACGAAGAGCAGCTCTGCCCAACTGCGATTTTTACACAGTATTGATAATGAAGAGCACTTGTTTTGCAACAAGCATGGTCGAACAGAAAGTAAACATGTGAACAAACCTTGCTTGCAATTCCAGACATTGACGTTGAAAAGTCTTCCACCAAACTTCCATCCTGCACCTGAATAGAAGTACGAATATCAGCAGGCGCAGTCTTTTAATAAAATACAATATGCGCAATATAATTGTACTTTCACTTGTCTTTAGTATAGCTGTATATTGCGTATCTGCAAAGCAAGTGTATTATCAAATATCAAGTATTGTGTAATCATGTCTTTGCAGTGAATACAGTACACAAAGCAAGATATTCAGCAGAGCTGTTAAATACTTCATGACTTCCTATCAGAATACGTTATTGTACATTACTAGCTCAAAACATAAACATTCAAGCCAAAAACATCAATACGTGATCTGCAAACCTTGTTTGAAACCATCTTCAGATTTTCATTCACAGAACTACCAAGTTCAGTTGCCTATCAAGCGAACAGCAATTAATATATAACTTTGTAGTAACCGTTGTTTCGCATACCTGCAGACAGAAGTACAAACTCACCTTGCTTGCAGTTGGTTTCAAAACTGATTCGTTCACGACTCCACCAATTTTCACAGCCTATAATAAATTATTGAGATATAGAGCTACGATAATTGTTGCACATGCAAGAGTATTTTGCTTAAAAATACAATCAACAAAGTTTCAAACCTCCTCAGTGGCTTGCTTTGCAATCTGAGAAGCAGTAACAGCAAAGCTATTCCAACCCTACACAAAAAACCTCATAATTAAAGTCTTGTAAAGACAATACTACTGATATGAAGGAAACGTTCAAAGACACTGTACAAAACAAGTTCTTAAGCACTTACAATTGACAAGGAAGATAATGCAGACTCCCAGCCTATAGATTAACAAAGACAATGAAATTGAATCAACAATACACTTTCAAAAAGGTGGACCACTACTATAAGTGTGAGTCTCACTGCATCAAGTCGAGGCTATGTGGGTACGTTTTGCTTACTAATGATGACATTATATTGTCTTCTTTAAGTCTCAGTTTCATGTCATATGAGTTAATTTCAGATAAACTCACCAGAAGACGGTTCTTGGTTGGGTGGGTTGCTTGGAGTGGATCCAAAACCAGCATAACGACCTCCTTGGCTTGGAGGAAGATTACTGTGAAACAACATTTATACAAAAAAGTCAAAAAAATCCTCAGCACGTTTTGTTCGACAGCAGTGAAAAAATGCTTCTGACATAATTCTTGTCTACACAGTAACAAAATCAACAAATTTTAACTCTTACAACTCTTTATTGATAACTTACTCTGGCCGTGAAGCATTTTCTTGCCTTTTCTTTTCAAAGAAAGTATTCTTTTGCGAATCTATTTCATCCCTAAATTTATTTATTCATCAAAAAAATTCAGCAATATTTAATGCATAGGCAAAAGAGGGCAAAGGACTAAATTTCTGCTTAAAATTCCACAGACCGAGAAATCATCAGGCAAAGTTTTGCTGACCAAAAACAAGACCCTGCAGTAGCTTTTGTATGCAAGTACTATTACATGCATTGTATTCTACATTAAAAAAAAACTCTTACTTAGTTAAGCCATAGTAGGATTCAATATCTGAGCCAGCAGACTTATATGAAACACTATTCGATTTGCTTGCATCTTGAGATGATTTACTTGGAAAATTATTTGCTACAGGAGGTGTCCAATTGCGAGCAGAAGATGTCTCTTCTGACCACGATCGTCCTTCTGCCAGAGCATTTATCTTTCAAAACAAAAGTTGAAAACTGCTATAGAAATTATACTGTAATTATTCTACTGTATCACTAAATTAAAAGATCATGAAGTCATGTTTTTAAGTTCAATAAAATTTATAGCTTGTTTTAGTTTAACATCTTTTTCATGTCCACCTAGGGTATTTTTTGGTCAAATTTTCTGCAAGATTTTATTTACAGTACCAGTATCAAAATGATAAGGAACAGAACCTAATACCTTATCCTTATATAGAGCAGCTGCCCTAGAATTATATTTCTCTTGTATTGACCAACTTGATTTGTAATCGCTTTGAGATTTGAAAAATTGTTTGGCTTTTCTATTTCCTCCAACCTGAAATTCATGTAAAAAAATTAATACTGCTCGTACTCAAAAATACAGTACCAAAAGGCTATAACAATACGGTAACTGAGCATAGTATGGAATAAAAAGTACTGATCTCAAAAACTGCTTTGAAATAACATTTGCATGATTTGTTCAGTCAAAGCACCCTCATATTGAAAAGAAAGCTGTAAAGAGAATTATCAGTAGCTGCAGTGTGGATAAAAGTACAACAAATCTTAAAATGACAATCCTTACAAATTCTACATGAAGTTATATATTAGTTGGCAATACACCACCTTCATCTTTTCCAGTTCCTCATCTTTCCATTTATCCATTGTAACTGACCGCACAAAGCTAAAAAAAACAATGATATCACATAAAACGGTCAGTATCCATGTCGAGAACTACATCATAACATCAATGCTGGTGTAAATCATCATCATCCTGGCCAGTACTGTAGTACTTTGCACCCATCTAGCTATGTGATATACTTACTGGCTACAATAGAGCAAATTTCATTTAATGTTGAATTAAAAAAGTCACAAGTAGAAACATCAACAAGAGCACTATAAACTAAATTTCCTTCTGATTTTCCAAACTAGTTCTGCGCACAGTCACGACAAGGAATGCAACCATATTTTAGCCTTGTTTTCTCATGGAACTTCTTTTATTAAAATATTCGTTCAAGATTGTAACCAGTGAAGAGCCAAGAGAGAATCGAATTCTTAGAATAAAGATAAAGGCCCAACAAATTGTTTTTAAAAGCTATCACACTTTGTGTTAAAACGAATATTTGTTCAATTCTGCTCTATTATAGAACTTTTTTTGAATGGGTGAATTCGATGTCGCCAACTTCACGGAACCAGTCTCGTGTAAACAGAGCCAAAAACTATATCAAATCATCATTTATGCACCATTGATTGTCACTTGACAATCACACAATACTAAATCCTAAAGTCTAGGATAAGAGTTTTTCACAAATATAAATGGCTGACTTAACAAACCCCAGTATAATTTGAATGATACAGACCTAATATGCACCCCAAGACCACGGTGCTTCCCTGAACATTCAAGACAAATCCAAATACCATAGGTTACACTGACCCACTGCGGATTGTGTCCCCCACATTCAAAACATGTCTATAAAAATTTTTTAAAAATGAATAGAAAACTAACTTTTACTAATGCGTTTGAAAGCACTAGAAGAAATCTTACGTTATTATCTTCTTTCGGTTTGATTCCTTTTAATACACGACGTGTCCTTGGACTCGCCATTTTGGATGTTGATCATCAAAGTCACAGTGATCAAATCCATAATCAAATCAAATCCAATCAATCAAATCCTGAACATTATCCTGAATCAAATCAGTTCCTTTCGGACACTTTCGGATCGGATAACCCGTCATTGATTCGTGGAGTGGTCGGAATAGAAGATCAGCTTTAAAATTCGGGTTTAGATCACTGGTTTAGATTAAGATTAAATCAAATTAATCACACATTTGGATAGTGAAAAATCTGGTTGAGGAACGTTGAGGTAATCTGGTTTATAAGAGATCATGTTACAAAACGACAATAAATAAATTTCGATATTTCAGAACTTTGAACCTATTGTTTTTGGCCGGCGTGCTCACTCAGAGCCTCAGATTGCGTTGTTTACATTATTTTGTGCGCACTTATTTGCAGAACTACGCCGAACGTGATTTGAAATTTGTCTCTATAATGTAAGCATTTTACACTCCCTGAATATTACGAAATGTTCTATCCATAAACAAAACACATGCGTACCATCATGTTTTGTAGGTTGAATAGAGTTTTTACATCAAGGAGCCTCGCTGCTGGTCGGAGAATACACCTGATCACCAACCACATCGTAAGGAGGCTGCATTTCCTTCTTCATGGTTATAAATGCATCACAACCTCCTCATCTTTTATATAATAGCTTCCCTGTATCTTACTTTTATTGTGCCGCAACCCCATCCCCCTAGTTTCCCCTATCCTCCCTGCCCCCACCTCCATACATGTGAAGTGAAGTAAGGTTTATCCAATACCTGATTGTCTTCAAAACGTGTTCTATTAGTGTATTCCATACTTCGTTTCACTTTTTCTGCAACTTTACATCAATGTCATTCTGATCATGTAACACTGCACATGTATAAATATTGCACAATTACTGTAAAATTTTTTTATTTTTTCAATCTATAGAGGATGCTCTCAAATAATTCTCAAGTAAGTGAATTTATTCGGTCTATCAGTGTTGCATGTTTGGTCAGCATTACTTTTGCAGAATAGATATTTATAGGGGACAATGGTAGCAAAGAAAAAGCAATATTTGAGTAAAGGTTTCCTTGCAGAAGTTTCATGAGCAAATGTTGACCAATATTCTCTCTAAATATGCACAATATTTCCAATTGCTAAGTTTTTGTGTAACTAGCTCTAATTGCATTCTAAATGCAATTGTTGCTGTCTGTTGATAGGATGTTTTATTGGAGGTGAAAGGAAATGTTGGCTTGATCACTCTCAATCGACCACAAGCTCTTAATTCACTAGATCTGGGAATGGTTCGCAGTATACATCCAGTGTTGATGGTATTTGTGATTCTCATGACATATGCATGATACTGGAGATTTCATGTCTCATATAGGATGGTGGTGCAATTGTTGTTCTATGATTGTCAAAGTAATTTATGCGTGTTGATTGGTTGAGAACTGTGGTCTATTACGGAACAGGCACACGAATTTCCTTGTTTTGAATGGGTCAAATCAATGGAAAATGTCAAACTTTTCTTGCATATAATTGTGATTTGTTAACAATCCTCATCATCCTTGAACCCATACTGTGTATTATCTGAAAGGCATTTAGCAAACATTATCTGATAAAACATAACGTAGTATGCTTGTAACTACTCGAAGTCTCCAACATTTGCCAAAAGAGCTGAGATACATCAATTTGCTGAGTACTACATAGTTTACAGTGTCTGTGCATATTATCAAACAGTGCCAACTTGCCATAATTCACTTCACATGAACACAAATTGTTTTTTTTATATATGGTCATTTTGGTCAAATTAGGAATGGGAAAGAGATGGAAATATTGGTGCCATTGTTATTAAAGGTGCTGGTGAGAAATCATTTTGTGCTGGTGGAGATGTTAGAGGTAATTGCTGATGGATGTTTGGATTTATTGCCAAAACTAGAGAATAAATGTAAACTGTTTTAATGTACTGGATTGGCCATCAGAATAGGATAAAAATAATAAAGTTCTGATTACTTAAAAGCTGTTGCTGAAGATGGGATGTCTGGAAAAGGAACCCTGACGCGTGATTTTTTCAAAGAAGAATACAAACTCAACAATGCTATTGGTGAGGTTTTACTTATCTTGGCATGTAGTTTTTTCTCTGTCTTTTACCAGTTTAAAGGTGCAACTATTCATGGATAATTTAATGCTGTTAATTGACAAGATCTTAAACTTGAATTAAATGGACTTTTAGGCACTTTAAAAACTCCGTATGTTGCTCTTATTGATGGAATTACGATGGGTGGGGTAAGCATTTATTAAAGTTATGCTTATTATTGAGAAGAATTTTTTCGCTTCATTTCATTCTTGAATGTTGGCTCTTTGAGTTTGTGAGTTTAGAGTCAACAGCTTAATTACTGCATCACCGAAGCTGTGAGCTGCAAACAAGTACTCGCACTGACTTAAATACTCGTATACTGTAGCGTGGCGGTATAAGATTATAATCAATGCCCCTGGCATACAACAGTCGTTTATCACTCCGCTGCTTGTGGGAAGTCCTCGTGGGGTTCGCTCTACGTTTGGTTCATGAGATGTTTGCCTTGTGAGAGCTTCGAAGGCGGCGGTGAATGCATATGTGGGGAATTTGGGCTGTCTCAAACTCAGTCGTGTGTCTCAGTAGCTCAGTGATTAGAGTGCGTCAGTCCCGGGAGATATGGGTTCGATTCTAGCTGGGGGCGGCCTGGAATTTTCATATATGCATATGAATGTTATTGAACTACAATCCTCTCTTCCTTTGGAAAGTAATAACACTGAACGTGACCGTGTATTTGGTAATATACCGTATAGCCGGGATAAAATAAGAGTGTAGCTAGCCGAATATTGATTTTATTTATAGATGTTATGCATGGGACGGTAGCTATTTTTAATTTTGATGCTGTGCCTTAGGGTGTTGGTCTGTCGGTTCATGGTCATTTCCGAGTTGCAACGGAAAGAACTTTATTTGCAATGCCTGAAACTGCGATAGGTACGTGTTGGAAGAGTTGGCTGAACTAAAGAATAGTTCATATAATGCCGTTCTAAAAAAGTCGCTGAAAAATCCTAAGGTTAGGTTTATTTACGTTGACGCATGAAAAGTTCGATGCCTAGTCTGTGCAAGTTAGCTCAAACAATGACTGCAAGAATATTTTAAGTCTTGCTTAAGGTATTTGTGCAAGAAAAAATAGAAAAATCGAGGAAAACCATTTAATTTCTAATTTCTTTAAAAAGGTGAAAAAGAATTGATAAACAATATTCCATACAGTAGTAAATACAGTATGGTTAGAGTATTTTTGACATGTAGTTGTCTTGCTCTACACTAGGTTTTCTCCCTGATGTTGGCGGTAGTTTCTTCTTGCCAAAACTACGTGGAGAGCTCGGAACATTTTTCGCCTTGACAGGTACAATATTAGCTTGCGTGCAGTCCCACACTCTAGAAGTTTGGGACTGCAAACAGACTAGTGTTCAATATTTTGTTGCGGTGAAACTGCTATATATGCGATAGAATGTGAGTTACAATCAATTGTGGTCAATAGGAGAGCGGGTAAAAGGTTACGATGTCTACAACGCTGGAGTAGCAACGCATTACGTTTCATCTGACAAGGTTGGTAATTTGTCTTCATGAGATAAAGCCGAATGTAGTTTAAGTTTAAATGTCAATCTACAGATTGTATAGGTATGATTTACAATCTACAGATTCCAGAGCTAGAGGAAAGCCTGTTGTCTATGGAAAAACCAACGTTAAAAACAATTCTTGAGTTGATTCAGAAGTATCATAAAAACGTGAGTAAAGGCTAGTTTCCACTCAGGAAAATTCTCTTCAGGATTGGAACGGACAGGAAAATTTCCTTTGTGTTAAAGTTATTAGTTCAGGTTGAGAGACCCTGAGACAAAGAAAACTTTCCTATCCGTTCCGATCCTGAGGAGAATTTTCCTGAGTGGAAACTAGCCTTAAACACTTTTGGAAATTGAGGCAATGATAAAAAGAGGAGAAATTTTGCAAACAGTTTGACGTTTAATACTTTTGGTACTTGTTCAAAAGTTTTCGTGCGTGAATGGTAGCTAAACTTACGTGTCGACTGATTACAGAGTGTATCACAGATAAGAACAGATTTCTCGTTGTCCCCACATTTAGACAGTATTAACAGGTTTGTATAACATTTGAAAATGATCTTACTCCTGAATTTTTGCGAGAATATATGTGGAGTTAATATTTCGTAAAATTACTGTAGATGTTTTGCTAAAGAGTCAGTGGAAGAAATTTTACAAGAATTGGAAAAGGAAGGAACAGAATGGGCAATGTCGAAAATAGATGTAAGTACACTGTGCAAGGCATATTTTAACATATATACTGGGGGCCATTTGGCCCCCCAGGCCTCCTTGTCGGCCCCCCGCTCACACAAAATTGGCTCCCCGCTTTCTGGGTACCCCAAACAATAGATTGGGTCGTTTACAGTGTGAATGCTCTGACCTCTTTCTTTATTTCATAAAATTTAGCGCATTTAATGAATGACGCAATGTAGCACGTGCGCAGTGCGCGCCGACGCAATGGCTATTTCAGAGACTCCACATTTCAAAAGTTTTGGGGGAAGGATACCCTGAGATCACTATACACTCGTGGGCCCTTTTTAACTTATGGCCCCCCACTGCTAAATCTTTAAAATATGCCTTGGCTTGGTACCAGGAATCGGCTCACCAAGTCGATTAGAAGATTCCAAGTAGATTGCTCTCACCTCAGTAGTCCTCAAATTTTGACGGTTCATATACTGACTTAATTACAAATTTCGTGCTCAAACTTATCGTGTATGATTAGGCTAGCGTTTATCCCATTCTGTGATGATTCATGTGATGTGATATTACTTGTACGGAAGTGATAAGTCATCCTATCTTTTTTTTCTTGCAGACAATTAACAAAATGGTAAGTGAAATTATGTTTTTACACTCTCATGAGTCAAGACGTTTACAGCAAATTGGCTTTCTATCATTAGCAGTAGTATTAAACAAATTAATAACGATTGAAAGAAAGTTCTGGACCCTTTCATTATTGTATTTGCTACCCATTATAAGGCGTGTAGTAGGTACATCATATGAGATAATAACCGCAATTACCCTGGCGATTGCATGCAAAAATTATTGGAAGATCGAGCTGGGATCGTTCGAAGTCAAGTGTGTTTCTCAAACTTAGTTTTTGGCATGTGCAATTTTTCTCGATTATTCAATTGAATATCAATGAAAGTAGCCCAGTGTTCGGTGGCAATACTTCGTGGTCTCTTGTTAAGTTTGCGCGAGCGTGCTGATGTTTGCGTATTCAAAAAACGTCACCCATGCTATATGATTTAAGATAGCAGCGTCAGAAATATATACTGTAACTGAATCGTGTGTATTGAGACTATACCTATGTTCTTGGAACTTTCTTCAAAGTATCGGAAAGGTTTTCTTACGTTTGTTTGTTACACGCAGTGTTGTTATCCATCGATAGCTAAAAAATGTGTGGGTAAAAAGTATTGCACAATCCGTGACAGATGTGCTTTCAAATTTCTTTCGTTTCAAAATGGCAAGAGTGTTAAAACTCCTAATGAAGAAATTTTTTAAGATATTGCTCACAGCGCTGCAGGAGGGAGAGTTGCCAAACGTGTTCCACATTCGTTCAGGAATGACCAGGGTTCTCACTCGTGGTAGAACAGATTTCCTTAAAACTCACAGTAAAATTTCGTTAGATTTGACAAAATTTCCTTAAAACTTAAATCGGTAAGATGGAGCCAATTTTATATATATACTATCCCCAATAAGTTAAATATAATAAAAGATTTGTTCTTACAGTTTTCAGAATTGTTTTTTATGATTTATCACCGTTGATTATGTAACTTGATTAATTGAAGTCCTAAACTAAATGCAAAACTAGATTAATAGGAAAATAGTCACAATACCAAAGATTACTATATCCGTTTCTGCTTATCATAGGCTTATCATAGTTTGAGATGATAAGCATTACTTGGTTTACTCGCAATATTAGTCAGTTATTGTTATCACTATGTCGAAACTACTGCAATTTATATTAACTTGTTTCGTTTACGCGCGAAACACACGTGTCCAAAAGTTTACATCTAGACAAAATCAAGAAAGTGACTTGTTTTTACTTTGCATGTAATAATAATGTACCCTTACGAACACATTGTCTTGTTTGCACAACTTTCTTACTGTAATAAAAGCATAATTTAATACATGTGAAAATCATTGTGTAAAAATTCAAACATTTCCTTAGAATTTCCTCAAAAATTTCCTTACTACATATTATATAGAATAGCCGGGATCTCCTATATAGGGAGTTAGAAATTGATAGAAAACGACTCTATACTCTGTCCTTAAGCGACAGAACGCACGCTGGTATTAGTATGTCCCCAATACATCGGATATAATACACTGTCGCTACTTCAAGGCTGCCCTGTTTTAATCCTTAGCTAGCACTTCGAACAAGTAGTTGAGCGGAACTTTTACTAGGTTATACAATTTATATAGGCTTTCTAGCACGGAGTGGCTCTTGTTGCTACAACAAACTAACTAAAAATTGACCTTTCCACCTATTTGCAGTCACCGACGTCGCTAAAAGTAACGTTGAGACAAGTGAGGGAAGGTGCAAAATTGCGAACTTTGTTTGAGTGTTTAATAATGGAGTATCGCTTGGCGCAACGATTTATGGTAAATAGATTCTGATTTAATTATTCTGGTAGACTGGTAACGACCAAATATTCCGCGAACGAATAACGTTTCTATCCTTAGCAACTTCTTGCACTCCATGCTGCTGTATATTTTTTATCTTGTTGAAATAAATGTGGAATGGACTATCGTCAATTCACAGTGAAATAGTCACTCTTTCCACTGATAAATGTATATGTTGTCTCTGTTTTAGAGCGACAAAGATTTCTTTGAAGGAATTCGTGCAGGTACAAACCGCACTTTTACAATTTTATCTATCTTGTGTTTTGAAGAAGTTATGTTTTGGCGAAAACTAGTGATCAGTGGAAGGTAGAATAGGACAGGTCAATTATGAAAAAGGACTCACTGAAAAGTCTATTTTTCCACAATCCCTGACCTCAACATGATAATTTTCAATATCATATATACTAAAAATATCAGAATGTAGAAATGTTAAATAATGCCGTCAGGATCTACAGCAGGATAACTCTATTATACCGTGCTTGTTTTCCAGATCTCAGATATTGAATATTTCTTCTCTAGTTCTCATTGATAAAGACAATCAGCCGCGGTGGAATCCAGCTACTTTACAAGCAGTCACTGCTGACAAAGTAGACTCATACTTCGCCAGCTTGGGAGAAAATGAATTAGAATTTTAGAAAAACGATCCAAGTGTAGAGAAACTAACTAACATTAACATTCGGGTCCACAAAAATTTATGCACAAACTATTCACCATGTAATTAACACAAAATTTTTATTGTATAATGACTGAAAAAACAAATGCTTTTTTAAATCATAGAAACTTTAGCCCAGGAATGGTTAACTTTCATTCATTCGTTGAATACGACGAGAACATGTGCATTGGCGGAGGTATACAGTCTTTGAGTGAATTCTATTCACTTGTACTGCAACCAATATAACTTTAGCTGAGTTATCAACTATTTTGAATTCCATTTGAGAATCATACTTGGACAAGTCAGACCAGTTTAAATGTTATGGATAAGCTGACTCAGCGAAGGTGTATTTCCGTCTTAGAGATAGACGTTTTTAGTGGTTATGTAATGGCTCTTTCCATTTATAGAGACCTTTAGATTGACGTTTACGGCGAACCGCTGACTGCAAACGGCAGAGTTTAAGTCGCATTTTAAAGTCGACTATGTCAGTCGTTCGATGTTACGGGAAACTATATGATGAACTGAAGCGTGATTTGGCAACTTCCCCCTTTGGAAAACTGTTGATATTACAATCAAATGTGATTTAAAGTTTGCCGTTAGCAGTTAGCGGTTCGCCGTAAACATCCATCTAAAAGTGCCCTATGTCCGCTTGTGTGCCCATTTCCTGATCTAGGAAATGAAGGCTTCTCCAAATCTGGTTCCTTTAAGAAACTGTTGGTGTAGGTCTGTCTACTATCATAGATTAAGTTGACCGAATGCGTATATGCATGTTGTACATTTTGACCAGTTCCTGTAAAAGTTGTATAATTATATAGTCTAGTTGAATGTTTGTAGTTTGATAACTATGAAAATCCTGTCCTATACAAAATAAATGATTTGTGAAACAATTTTACGATAAAAGCGAATGACGCTATGTAAAGCGCAAGTAAATGACCTTTCTCCGTATGCCCAATCGCAATATACTGGCCTTTCAAAGAATGGTTGCTACTTCCCCGTTCAATCACACCCCTAATTGACCAATGGCAATATTTACTTAAAAGGTATTGTCTAAAGTGCAGTTGCCTGGCCACGCATTAGAAATGCATATTGTTTAAGTGCCAGAAACTTAAAGCGAATAATTGCCCATGGAAAGCCAATATTAGGTAAACTGTTCACTTCAGTCAACTATTTTGTACTGTACAACTCACAATTCTGTGTAGATCATGATGGCTATACGGTTGTTCCTTGCATTTGTCGTTGTGGTACTCAACCAAGATGGTGAGTTTATAATTAGCCTTTTATTAGCTTTTGTAATTGTTTGAGATTACATCGGTTATGCGTATTGTACGATTATCGATCTTATGCATTCTTTGTTTCATAAATTCTTGATAAGGTGAAAAAAGTGATTACGACGAAAATAATAAATATACAAATATTTATACAGCTTTGCCGATCATTTGCCTGGATTTGACGGTAGCAAGTGAATACTGAGTACTTCACTGCCGTGACAAATAAATGCCAAACTTAAAGTGATACAATAAACATATTTAAATAAGATATGGTGATTAAAGAAGATTGAAGAGTATACAAATCAAAATATCCTTAGTCACATATACTACATTAGCATAGCCATAGCACTGGCCATAGGTGATAATGTTTAACTGTCAGGAAACTTGTATACACTCTTTCTATGATATCATCGATCGTTGTACTTCCTGCACTTTTTTTCTCATATAAAGTACATCGCTGCCATGCTGCTCGTGAGAACCAATAAGATGAATGTAATGTGGGTGAATACAAATATCAGATTACTTCTTCTTATTTAGTTCAAGCTTGTACTGATCAATGGAAAATTTGGAGAAACTCGTGTTATCTTTTCGTTATTCCACCACTGAACGGGCCCAACTATAACCGGGACGGAATGAACTGGCGAGATGCTCGAGCGCATTGTCGACGAAATGGCGCGGATTTAGTTTCTCTTACATCAGAGAATGAAGTGGATTTCGTGTACAATAACACAAAAAATCAAAATTGGAAGTTTTGGATCGGTCTGAATCGTCAGATTCAGCAAAATGCAGGCTGGTCCTGGAGCAATGGGGATAAGCTGAGTCTCACGAAATGGCACAAAGGGAAGCCAAACTCTAAAACTGACCAAAAATGTGCCGAAATTTTAGCGAAGTCAAGAAATTGGAATAGCCAAGAATGCCATAGAGAACGAGCATGGATATGTAAAAAAAGAAATGGGATTTTCAAAAGTACACCCAGCATAGGTACGTCGATTGCAAATTTCCCCTCCAGAAAAATGTTAGTGATCACCAGTCATGGAAAATAGGTCTGCAGACCCCGCCCTACATTTTGGTGTTTTGAAGTTAAAGAAATGTCAATTTTAAACAATGCTGAGCATGCCAATGTTTTCCTGAAACCAATTTTTCATAACGTAAAATTTCACTTATTTTTTTACTCTTCCAATGTGTGCATTGACCCTACTAATCCTAGGGCTCTCCCAATCCGTGAACTCTTTCAATCCATGGACCCTTTCGAATTGAAAGGATCGATGCATCAGACTCAGTACTAAACCACTTGGCCATTCTCTTTTTTATTCACAGCAATACCCAGTTCTCGATCGCCTGGCCGACTCACAGTCACATCAAGTAGGGCTTTTTCGCTATCTTTTTCCTGGACTGCTCCTGATTACAGCAAGCGGGATGATATCAATGTCAGTTACTCTCTGTGCCTTGCACACTCAAGAAGAGGACCTTGCTTTAAAAAATATGACACGACTCAAACCATGCTGGTGGTCAGAAATTTGAATGCATCGACAACGTATTTCGTTCGATTTCAAGTCATTTCAAGAACTAAAACCGCAAGCAGTACATCTGTTGTAATTCAAGAATTCTCCACAATGCCGAAGCGTCGTAACGTAGGTAATGAGGCGTTACTAAATTATTGGTGTTTAAGTATGGCATGCAGTTTCACGGTAGCATTTAACTTCTTGGCAGCACTTTCTATTACCAATGTTGCCCTTACTTGGAACATACTCTGAAACGACAACTTATTACACATGCATGTTTTTGTCTATACCTTTCGGTACAAAACATTCCGAGTAAAAACTTATGTGTCTTTTGTCTTTATTATTATTTATAGTGCTTACTCCGCCTGTGAGAACAAGTACGAAAAGTGCTCAACCTACTGATCTCATGACTCAGCAGAACACAAAAGGTATGATTTTAATACAATGTTTAAATTTATGTACAACATTAAATCTACAAGAAAAGATGACAAGCTGAGCTTAATTAAATAACCAGGGCTGGCCGTTTCACCAATGAACCGGGTTCGACGGTCCATCAGTTGACTCCAATTGTATAAAGACAAAGTCTTTTTATTCAGATCAATCTCCACCCGCCAAATCATCAAGCATTGGATCCACGAAAATAGCACTCTTCATATTCCTGCCATTGATCTTCTTGGCGTTACTAATAGTCATATTTCTGCTTGTGCGCAAAAAGCGAAAATCTCAGAAAGAAGAGTCTGCAACGACAGACAACAGAAACCAACAACAATATTCTAATCCAAACGTCACAGATGAAGTGTACACAGATTTACATCACAATCGAGAACCAGAAAATATCTACTCATCTTTGAACTTACCGGTATATGAGTATCCTGACCGTCCTTACGTCATTGGTAGTACAGTGAACTCCATAAACGAACGGGCTATTACTAAGCCTCAAAAACAACAAAATTATTCTTATGTGGACGTGGTTCCAATTCCTCCACCTCATCGTCGTTATGAGACCTGTTAAGACAAGTAACGATTTTAATAAAATGTGTATTTCGGATCATGATATATGCATTACTATAGGTCCAGGCAGAGCTTGGGCAGACTTTAATGCGTTGTTTGCAATCATCTGATCAACGTCGTTCGCACAAAGTTAGTGAGCAAATTTAGCTCTGGAAACAACTATGTCATATGAGTTTTGAATAAAGAGGGAAAAAATGTTTTTCCGAGTATTGATCCACTCTGCATAAAATTCTCGGATGCGATAGCCGCTTCCTTGTCCTTTAGTCACACCCATTGCCTTTTGAAGTATTTTAAGAGAGTGGTTGCGTAGGTGCTGGTTAAGAATGTACATCATAAGTGCCAGACTTAAATACATATATCGACCACATATATGCCTAAGTATACGAGTCATACACTTGCAAATCTTTGCCGACGACCCAACTCACTGTACCATTCTATTATGGCACAACGGTTATTATTTGTCTTTGTTTTCCTATTGCTGAATAAACATGGTGAGTCTTGTATTACTGTGCAACAGCCACTTTAAAATAACATAAACTGCACGCATAGTTAGCGTGGTGCCGTTTTCCTGTCAACAACTTCAAATTTATACAACTCGCAGCCCCTGATTGGATTCGAACTACACTTTACCATCACAGTATATGATTCAAGTTTTTTTTGGCAAATGCATTGTACATGCCTCATATAAATATCAAAGTAGGTACATACTATTTTACCAGTGCGTATACGCTATTTAGATGTTCGCAACGAATAACTAATTACTATATCGTAATTGTTTAACCAGAAATCCTGTTAAGATGTATAGCAATACGATATTTGTTTCTGTGCTGTTTACTCTAAATGCTGTACATTGAAATTAATTTAAAACAGTGAGTTCGTCGTGGTGACAAACTTGAACATCGCAAGAAGAAATATGTTAACCAAGGTGGTCTGATTCCCTATTTCTGAAAAAAACTGATTAAACACGTATTAAGATCAATATTTTAGAAAATAACCCATCCCCTGCTTGGGCAGATGTCATCATTTTCTGCCTTTATTATAAATACGAGCAATCATTCTAAGTTCAGTCAGCAAGTGAAGCACCTGAAGAGAGATTTGCCGAAATGCATGGTGTTCTCTACGCAATTTGGTTCTTCTAAAATCTTAGTCTTAATAAGTGTTTAAACAGTTCGTTTCAGAACTAGGAAATCAAACCATTCACTATGGTTAACATATTTCTTCTTGGGATCTGTCGGAATTAAACTTCTTTTCAAAAAATTATTTCCAAAGGAATTCTACGGTGCTGTCATTAAACAGTTACAAGTATCTAAGACTAGTATAATTAAGCATATTCTTTACAGGTTCCCATATTCCACGTCAATAGTAGTGTCACGCAAAATTTCAAACAACTTGTATTGACAAAGAGCTCACTTGTTCTAACAAACCTTGCATGCTAAGAATAGTTGGAGAGCGCAAGCAAAGAATATATTGGTCTTTCAGATGCTTACTGGAAAAATACTCTATACCTTTACGTGTCTGATTGTTTTTGCTCTCATCCAGTCCATATTTAAGAAAAAGTCGAGCATTTTGATAGAAGAATCAAGGGAAATATCCTAAAAACTTGTGCAGTAGCATGGCAGTGCATTTCTTAAACACACTCCGTCGTGAAAATATCACATACCACTTTGGATTTATTTTTAATTTCACTATTATTTCAAAAAGAAACGCGATGTATGTTTTTAGAAAACATTTCATTTTCATGGTCTTGGGGCTCGAAAGAAAAATATGTATAATGCACTGGGTGCATTGCCAAGTAATGGGTAAAGAAAGAACATGAAGAAATATAGAATTTATAGGGTAAAAGTGAATTGATCGCATTTTATTTGTAGTGGTTTCAAACCAAGCGTGTGCTGATAAATGGAAAAGCTGGGGCACATCGTGTTATTTATTCGTAGTACCTACATCAAGTGGCTCCGATTATGAGTCAGGAAAAATGACTTGGACTAATGCTCGCAAACAATGTCAAAATAAAAATTCCGACTTAGTTTCCATTACAACGGAAAACGAACTTGAATTCGTGTACAGTCATACAAGTCGTTTCAGCTACTCGTTTTGGATCGGTTTAAGTCAGGTGAGTGAAGGTGCAGCCTGGAAATGGAGCAACAAAGATAAATTTCTCTTCAAGAAATGGAACAAAGATGAACCAACTAATTATCAACGAGAACATTGTGTGGAAATGTTAAAAAAACTAAAGTTTTGGAACAACAAAGAATGCAACCACAAGAATGCTTGGGTATGTGAAAAACCAAAACCTGGCGATGTCAACAGGAAGAGCAGTCCTACAGGTAATGGACACTTGCTCCAATGATTATATAAAGTATAAGATTTGATACGGATGCGAAACGACTCGATTGAATATCGCTAACAGAAACTAAAATTGCACTGTACATTTTTAGTGACGTCGACATGGAAGAGTACAAGATGGAATCATACTTTTCCAACAATTAGTACAACTTCAAGTTCAACAACAGGTATTTGCAATTTGGTGTATAAGTGCATGACTGTATTGAGACTATTACACGGGAGATCTACTGCGGTCAGCAGACCATACACCTGAAGACAGGTCTGCCGAAATGCATCTAAGTTCTTTAGTTTTTCTACAACAATCTTAATAAGTGTTTGAATATTTTGTTTCACCATGGTTAACATGCTTCTGCTTGCGAAACTAAAATTGCACTGTACATTTTTAGTGACGTCGACCTGGAAGAGTACAAGATGGAATCATACTTTTCCAACAACTAGTACAACTTCAAGTTCAACAACAGGTATTTGCAATTTGGTGTATAAGTGCATGACTGTATTGAGACTATTACACGGGAGATCTACTGCGGTCAGCAGACCATACACCTGAAGACAGGTCTGCCGAAATGCATCTAAGTTCTTTAGTTTTTCTACAACCATCTTAATATGTGTTTGAATATTTTGTTTCAAAACTAGGGAATCAAACCATTCACCATGCATGGTTAACATGTTTCTGCTTGCGATCTGTTGGAATTAAACTTCGTTTTGAAAAATTGTTTCTAAAGAAATTCTACGGTGCTTTCATGAAACAATTTCAAAAATCTAAGACTAATGCATAACATAGATGCATAATTAGCCTGATTCTTTTCAAGTTCCCATATTCCACGTCAACAGAGTGTCACGCAAAGTTTCAAACAACCTGTTTTGACGAAGAGTTCACTTGTCAGTCTAAAAAACTTTGCATGCTCCGGAGTAAAAACTGTTCGGAGAGCGCAAGCAAAGAATGTATTGGTCTTTCTGATGCTTACTGGAAAAACAGTTAACACTTTACTTAGCTGATTGTTTTGGCTCTCAGCTATTCTTTATCTAAGAGAGAGTCAAGCATTTTGCTAGACATACAAGGCAAAGGAAATCTCCTATATTCTAAACACACTCCGCCGAGATAATATCAGATACATTGTGGATTTATTTTGCATTGTACTAACATTTTAAGAAGAAAAGTGATGTATTTTTTTTGAAAAATATTTCATTTTCGTGGCCCTTTTGTTCGAAAAATGTATAGGCGAACCAAGGCGCATTGTCAGTTAATGGGTAAAGAAAGAACATGACTACAAATTTAGAAGTTAGGGTAAAAGTTCGGCTACAATTGATCGCATTTTATTTGTAGTGGTTTCAAACCAAGCGTGTGCTGATAAATGGAAAAGCTGGGGCACATCGTGTTATTTATTCGTAGTACCTACATCAAGTGGCTCCGATTATGAGTCAGGAAAAATGACTTGGACTAATGCTCGCAAACAATGTCAAAATAAAAATTCCGACCTAGTTTCCATTACAACGGAAAACGAACTTAAATTCGTGTACAGTCATACAAGGCGTTTCAGCTACTCGTTTTGGATCGGTTTAAGTCAGGTGGGTGAAGGTGCAGCCTGGAAATGGAGCAACAAAGATAAATTTAACTTCACAAAATGGAACAGAGGTGAACCAAGTGATCATCCACGAGAACATTGTGTGAAAATGTTAAAGCAACTAATGTTTTGGAACAACAAAAACTGCAACGACAAGAACGCTTGGGTATGTGAAAAACCAAAAACTGGACTCCCTGACAATGTCGACAACAGAAAGAGCAGTCCTACAGGTATGGACATTTGCTCTGATGATTATATAAAGTATAATGCTTGATTCGGATGCGAAACGACTCGATTAAAAATCGTTAACTATATTTAAGACGCTAAATTGCACTGTGCACTTTTAACGATGTCGACCTAGAAGACTACAAAAATGAATCCCACCTTTTCAACAACTAGTACCACTTCAAGTTCAACAAATGGTATTTGCAATTTAGTGTATCCTTGCGCAACTGTATTGAAATCATTGCACGGGAGATGCGCATTATGGATCTCAAAATTGATAAGCAGCCAGTATATATGATGCGATGATTACATGCAAATATTTTATTGAATACAATATAATTTCATTTTAGCGTTTTCAGAAACTTCGGAAAAAAATGCAGAAACGACTATCAAGCAACAGGAAGGTAATACTATGTTTTTGATTGAAAATCTTCTCTTCACCAATTCCATGCAAAAGGTGGCCCGAGGCCGAAGACCGTTTCTGAGACCGAGGGAAAATATTTTCCCTGTACCGAGCGACGAAAGAAGTAAACAACGATACTCATGATCCTCTACATATGTTTTTTTTTCCTTTTCGACTAGGTCACGACTCGAGCTCGAGCGGTCTCTCTACGAACATGGCACTTTCTATATTCTTACCCTTAATCCTTTTGGCATTAATAGTAGTCATAGCTCTGCTTGTGTGCAAGAATAGAAAAACTCACAAAGAAAAATCTGGTCAAAACCGAGAAGAAATGTACCGACATACTAACCCACATTTTACGGAGACTGATCCAGGGTACACAGACCTACATCACCATCGAGAACCAGATAATGCCTATTCATCTCTGCAAACTTACGAGTATCCTGACCGTCCGTACGTCATTGGCAATGTAGTCAACTTCATCAACGAACAAAATAATACTACGCCTCAAAGACCTTTTCCTATGTAATCCCACAACAACCTCAAAATAATTATGATTCCTTCGATTTGAAATAACCAACTGTACTGTATAAACTGTGGTATAGCGTAGTGTGCATGCACTGACCACCTGCCCTAACATTCAAAAAGAGCTCAGAACTCCGAGAGAAACTCGTTCATAGTGAATCTTCAGAAAACAAATTTCATAGTTTCTTAAGTCGAAATATTTCAAATCAAAATAGTAATTGTGATATGATTGTGGTTTTTGACTTATCTTCTTGCAAAAGTTAATTTTAGATTCATGCTTGCGGTAATAATGCAATGATGTACGTACAATAGTCATGTTTAGATTTTGGCATGTACTGCATAAATGTAGAATTTAATATTACTATTAATGATTGTATAAAGCTTTACCATCATAAAATATACTTTCATGCAATCACATGTGCACAGAATCAGGAAGCATGCAATCTAGCTAGACTAAGCAACCTGCATATGTATCTAATTCGAGTTACGTAAAGATCACATCTTGCTCACAGCTTTCTTGTATCGTTCACTGACATCATTCCAATTAGCAACATTGTAGATTGACTTGACGTAATCAGGTCTGACATTCTTGTATTGAAGGTAGTATGCATGTTCCCAAATATCAATACCAAACAAGGGCACAAGACCTAGGGAAGCAAAGAAAAACAAAACAACACAACACTAAAATTGGGGAAAAGTATCCATACTTTATATGTACAATTGCCCATACAAAATATTTTGAAAAAAGTAATGAAAAAGCACCAGGTAGTTTATAAAAGTGAAATGCATAGTACTAAATACCAACCAGTAGTAGCTTCAAGAATGTCTTGATTGGCACAAGTGGCAATCCTCAATGTGTGGCTATTTTTACAACATCCCTAGAAACAGAATCCAATATTTTTAGTCTAACACTGTTCCTATCTAAGAAGGAAACCTGACTTTCCAAAACAGACTAGAGACAATGTCAGTGGTTACCAGCCAGCCCCATCCAGATCCTTGTACACCAATTGTAGCAGTGTTCAACTTTTCTTTCATCTCATCAAATGAACCAAAGTCTCTCTTTATTGCTTCCATAAGGTCACCTAATAAGCAAAGTGACAGAAAAGTGACTTTTTCCAGCTAATTTTGGCAATCAAGATGTATAACGTCACCAAAACTCAGAAGTGCATTTATTTGTATAATCAGTCTTACACAAATTTCAATTTTACCCTGCGGTTCTCCTCCACCATTGGGAGAGAGATTTTTCCAAAATATAGTGTGATTGACATGCCCTCCAGCATTAAACTTCAAGGCAGGCTGCAGTGCCATGGCTGCAACTAGGTCCCCTGGAAGAAATGGTGGTGAGCTTATAACCACTAATACCAATGCTTTGATCGCTCATAGTATTGTGTTAGGCTGTAAGCCATTACCCCACCCTAACCTTTCACATGAAAATTCTACATTTGAGTATACCATTTGCTTGTGCTTCAGCATACTTTTCCTCTGCAATGTTGAGATTATTCACATAAGTCGCATGATGCCTGGAGTGGTGGATCTCCATGATTTCAGCTGATATATGTGGTTCCATTTCACCATAGTCATAATCAAGATCTGGAAGTGAGTGTTTTGATCTTGAAATCACAGACAGAGCTGCTACTGCTCGTCTAGATATTGTTGAAACACATTTTGTAGCGTGAGACAGCATCTTAATAATACTAAGCCTCTAAATTACAGCAATCAAATAATATTAACCAAGCTCTTGAATGAAAATTTATAACCGAATGAAAGTACCAAGATTCCTTGCAAAAATTCCACAAGATTTTCCCTAAAACTAGTGTCAGAAAGTAATCGTAAAACGACGGGTTAGATTTCAGATGAGAAATTTAGGACGACATATCAACGCGGCAAATATGTCGCAAAGTGGTAAAAGATGAAAAGGTATTATGTTTTAGTGGATTACGTTGACAAATTTCAAGCAATGGAAATGACAGAATGAAAGAAATTGAGAACGGAAGTGGAAAATACTGTACCAATAGATTATACCATTATACATGGTTGCTGCTGTTTGCAACATTTGATTGATTCTCCATTAAACGATGGCACTTTTAAATAGTGATTTAATAAAACAAGTAAGGTTTTTCTGTTTGTTTGTTCGGTAGAATTTTGTATTTGTGTATATTAGTATTTGTCCTTTGGTGATCAACCAGACTGGAATCATTGCAGTGTGCGGAGAACTTCCACGCGCCATGTACACTGAGGTCGTCCCCATTCGCGCAAAAACTCTAAAAAGATTCTCGATACGCAGTTAAAATTTCTCTTGGGCTTAAAATCCACGCCATTTGCAATACTTGTTGTAATTTATAGATCTAAGTTACTGCACGTCATATAGATGGATTGCGTTTCTACTTGTTTACCTCATTATTCTGGCAGAAGATATGGAAGATGGGTTTCAAACAATGAAACCAACAATAGAAACTCATCTCTAGGGAATATTTTTACTGCCACCAAAATGTAAACAAGCAAAAACGCAATTCATCTATTGTTATAAGCAGACTTGCTAACAAGTCACGCATTGCAAGTCAGGTCACGAGTCATGTCGTTCAAGTCCAAGTCAAGTCATAAGTCGTTTAGTCCAAATGCAAGTCAAGTCACAAGTCAATTCTTCCAAGTCCAAGTCAAGTCACAAGTCAATGAAGTCATTTGATTACTGAAGTTTTTTTTGACAAATGTACTGTATAACTGTACGGAAAAGAAACCCGTGACCATTGACTATTATATATTAACTATTAAAAAAAACTGGGTCGCATTGCCGCCTGTGGCAGGTTCATAATTTGAAGAGGAGTGATGTACAACATAAGTTGAACCATTTCTTTTACTTGCATTGGTAACAAGTCACACGTTGCAAGTCCAAGTCAAGTCCCAAGTCATTTTCTCCAAGTCTAAGTCAAGTCACAAGTCATTAGTGCGAGTAACAAGTCAAGTCACAAGTCACAGAAAATGTGATTCGAGTCCAAGTCTTATGACTCGAGTCTACACCTCTGGTTATAGGATGAACATAGTATAGTATTCCGCAAATAATTTAGTCCTTTTAATTTAAAGTCGTGCCAAAAAGTAACATCAATTTTTTTCTGCAAATTAATTTTCTTTCCAGTCTGGGTGATGAATATTATAGTCGATGGTGTCTGATCTTTCAGTCTTTCTATACTAAGATGCAGTCGTAGAGTGCCTTTTAGTTGAGTACTGTAATTTAATACCAAAGTGACGAAATTGTTGTTTATAAATTTGCTGCACCATTTACAGGGAGTAGTTATAGATTCTGTCTTTCTCAGTTTGAAGATGATGGTTATGCGATTGTAGACAATGTGTTCAGTTCTGAAGAATGCAAAATTTTGCGTGATGAATGCCGTAAACTTGTTGATGAGTTTGATCCATCGCAGCATCCAAAATCCATTTTCACAACCAAATCTGACCAGGTACAAAAAATTTGTAGGAAACTAAGTGAGTTTCATAAATTTTCTGTGAGGTGCATTTAAAATACCAAGAATTGTTGTGGGAAGGCATTCTAAGTACTAAAATTCTGCTAAGCTATGGAAAAACAAGAACAAACTAAAAGCAGATTTACATTAGATTGAAACTAAAGTATTTAAGTTCATGCTTTAGAGTATTTGTCTAAACTAGATATCCTATTCTAATGCCAGGTTCGAGATGAGTATTTTATGACAAGTGCTGACAAGATTAGGTTTTTCTTTGAAGAGAATGCATTTGATGGTGATGGTAATAGCAATATACCACAGAAAATTTGTATTTTTTGCCCAACTATACATCAACTAAATGACATTTGTAGTTTTAACGTTACTTTTCAATGACTTGCTTTTCCATACCCCAGGTAAACTTAACACTGAAAAACATCTATCTTTGAATAAAGTTGGACATGGTAAGAGCACCATATGATGTAAAGCTCTACAAAAACATATGAATACAAACAAGTTTCATTATTGCTTAGAAAGCAAGATTTTGCATAACAAATTCTAGTCTTTTGTTTCTTGTTTCCCTGAAAAGCTCTTCATGCACTCAATCCAGAATTTAAGAAAATAACTTTTGATAAACGAATAAAAGTAAGTTACCTATTCCTGCAATATGGGGCAAAATGATATACATAATTGCTTCAACTTCGTCAACTTGCCGTTTGGTTCGAATATACTTTTCTTGCTTTTTTGACTTTCAACTCCACAGGAATGTCCTGCTAAATATTGCATATTATTAGTGACTGTCTTTTTGATGTTTTTCAGGACACTGTTAGATCTTTGGGGCTCAAACGACCTGCTATTTGTCAGAGTATGTATATTTTCAAGGTAAACTATACAGTATTTGAAAAACTACAGAACTACCTGCAGCGACATTGAAAATTGTCAAGTATTGGTGTTGTTATTTCTAGGCATAGCATTGGCCATAACTTCACTTAACATATGCTTTTTCATGCACTAACTCAATAGATTGTCCAACAAATTCTTTTGTTTTTAGCAACCCCGGATTGGAGGTGAAGGTATTACAGATGATGTTGTGGTCTTTTCTATACCAAACAATCTCTACTCCTTAACCATTGAGATTACAATATATATTACACAAGTCAAGTTATAACCCATGCCCATGCATTAAGAATTTAAGATACTGGTTCAAGAGTTGCAATCTAATATATAAACCATGGCATTGATCTGTCATACAATGAATATAGAATCTCAAAGATTTTTTTGCTTTATAAAGTTGGGGCCCACCAAGATGCCACTTTTCTTTACACAACTCCCATAAATTTGATTGGAATATGGATTGCTCTTGAAGACTGCACTGTCAACAATGGTTGTCTCTGGTTTTTACCAAAGTCACACAAAGGTATTTCATTGCCCTGATATATTGTTAACTACTGCACCTGGACACTTGACTATATTATATCCTGTACTTTATATATGTGTGAGAAGCTTTTATTTAAACTTGCAAGGTAGGGTTTCAAAAGACTACAGTACTATTGCTGAATAAAGAATGTCGCACCTACGGTGGAGTAGTGTTGTAGTCACAAGTTTTGTTTGAAAAATATTTACAGATGGAGTTTTGCAGCGTTTTGTTCGTGACCCAGCCATATCAGAATTTTCAACAAGGTTAATAGGTCCGCCCCTTGAAAATGATTTGAACAAGTTTGTCCCAGCTGAAGTAAAGGCAGGTATTTACTACTTTTAATATACTTTTCATCTCACTTTTTGGGAGGTGAAAAGTAATGGAATTGACTTATGCAGACTATTCAAGCATTGTTTTTGTTTAGGTGCAATGGTGATTATTCATGCACAAGTGATTCACTACAGTGCACCAAACAAGTCAGACAAGTCACGCAACATTTACACTTTTCACGTGGTGGAACAAGAAAACACTGAATGGAGCACAGAAAATTGGTGAGTATGATGATGATGATGGCTTTATTTAACGAGGATTACACTAAACAGCAAGGACATGATTAATGCTCCATGTTTCAACTGCATTGTTAGATTAAGTTTTAGGTAGATATTGCCCCTACGGTTTTCATTCATTTGAATGCAAATTGGCAAGTTACAAATGATAAACCAATATTTCAAAGCTGCAGTCTTCATTGATTGCTACAAAGTCCTGGAGTAGAGTGACTTTATTTACCACTGTAAAGGATAATGCTCCTTTACAATTTCTTTATTTTATCAACAAAGTTTCATGTTGTAGAAAACACTGTATTGAGCATATTGTTTACTGCGAAAGATTTACAACAAGTTTTGTTTTCATTTTTCAATTCAAGGTTACAACCAACAGAAACCTTGCCATTTATGCAGCTGTATGAATGAGTGACTTCCAGGAGTAACATTTGTAATGACTCAAAACCTGTGTCTGATGAGGTCCGATAGGGCCTTGGGTAGAAGTAAGGTGGACACAAATGGACTTAAAACACCTTAATTAGAAGATCTTGATAATTTTTTAAATCCAGCCTCGCATTTAGTACGAAATACAGAACAGGAGCGTGAGGTTCGATGCAAACAAATGAAAAAGCACAAATGAACAAGAGTGACTGAGCCTCGTTTCAGTGTCACATGACGTAATTACCACTCGTATGCCAGACTATTCTACATTAAATTTTTTAGAATGGGCTTATTGTATGTACTTCATCTGAGATGAAATAACCGTGATATTAGGATCTAAACCCAGTTCATCACATAAATGTTTACACTGCACTAATAATTCTTTGAACTCTTGGGAATCATTTACATCTTGCTGCTGGATTACCCCATCACCAGCCCATGTTTCAGCTATTGACTCATTTGTGCATGAAGCATCATAGGTTTCCTTCAAATGATGTTCTTCAATCTTTCCAAGTTTGTTTAAAAGTTTATTGATCCTGTCTCTATATTTGTCATTGACAATGTTTTGTTGTGTGCTTTCCAGGTTAACATATGATGATAAGGCACTATATAAGGATTAGTAGATGCATTTTGTTAGCATCCAGCTTATATTATGCTGGATACCAATTATGTCAAAGTATGTAGCAATCACCGATGGCTTTACAAAAGCCTATGAACAAACAGAATGGCCTGGCTGATTGGTATTAGCAACATAGAACGCACCACGATGAATTGCCACTAAATAAGCTATTCGACATGATCCTCATGTTATACCTTAACACTCCTCTCATGTTGCCAAACTCAAGTGATTTAAAAAATGCTTCTTTGTAACCACAGTTGAAACCATCTTGCAATGTAGACTGGGTTCCTGCTGCGATTCCTTCTCTCAGTCCTACCTTTAAAGATGCAGCAAGTCATTGTCAAACTTCTCACTATTAAGCTTTTGCATGATGAGTCATAGAAAGACCTTTGTTTCTATCTTAGTGATTAAGGTAACATGTAGTCGCCTTAGGGAAATCGCCACCATGTGGAGTTGGGTGAGTTGGTGCAACTGCAAAGATAGTCAAGACTTAAGACACTATTGCAGGATAGGCAAAATTACTGTTTAATTAATTGCTTCAAACTGCTGACTCGCTACTTGAAAAAGATTGTCTTATAGAGAGGAAGGTAAGGTACCACACTTCATCTCTGGGCAACGGCTTCATGTGTCCTATGGACCCTTAAAGTGACTTGAATTTTTAAAGTATTATATTTGTAATCGCATTTATTGTGTAACCATATTTGTGTTTCCATGAACTAGTTTTACCACAACTTAGTGGTACTTCATACATAATTTTTCTGTCTTCGTTGTCTAACCGGATATGCGTACGAACCCCCCTGACGTTACTGTATCCAAACCTATAATTTTTCTGAAGAATTGTTAAGTAGATTTTAAAAATACTAGACACTGGATGAAGGTTGCTCACATTAAAATGTGCGTCGTGAAGCTTCTTTAGATCATTTTGCCCCACATATTTTCCATCGCAATCAGTTCCGTCATCTTGAAATCCAGCTTCCTGGGCGGCCATTTTGTTGGACAAAGCGCATGCTCTGGATTGCAGCTTGTAACTGACAAGATGGCGGTCTTGTCCAAGCAAGCAAAGGCGATGCACAATCTTTTTGCATCCGCCTTTTCTCTCACCTTCAACTCTGCATGAATTTAAGATAGCAAAATTTGGGTTATTTTTCTTTTATATTTCGATTTCACATGAATGCGAAAGAGCGCCGCAAGCGCCCAAAACAATAATCAAAACATGCCTACCACACACCGAAGCACGTCTTCGAATCCCGGCCGTGAAAAGACGAAGAAGGCCACTAAGAAAAAGAATAAGTCCAAAGCTAGCTCGAAAAATGAATCCCCCAAGCCTCCTAAAAATGATGTCCCCAAAATTAAGATTGCAGCATTACAGGAATACGAAGATATTTCGCCAGCAACTGGAGAGGAAAGCGAATATTCTGAACCAGACAAACAAGCTGTGGTTGTTCAACGTTGTCCTTCTCCATCGCCAGCACCTCCTGTCGTCCAAAAGAAACATCGTCCCGAAAAAAAGAAGAAGAAAAAAAATAAGGAAAAGGCAGGCAAAGAAAAAGTAATTAAAGAGAAACCAGCTAAAGAAAAACTATCTAAAGAAAAACAGGCTAAAGAAAAACCAGCCAAGGGTGAAAAAGGAACAACAAAAGTAAAAAATAAGCAGAAAGTTTCGAAAAGAAAGCGTTCATTGTCTCCAGTGAAAAGCTTGGTATCTGTTGGTGAGTCAGTGAGCTCACCCGTCTCACCAGCAAGGCAAGACTATAGAGATTTGAGTCCAGTGGATACTACAAATAAACGAAAACATGTTAATAAAGAGATAGACCATGCGGCGACTCACAATGATACGGAACCAGCTAAAAAGAAAAGTAAATTACATAAGAAACACAAAGTGAAAAAGACTGAATCACCAACCATACTTCCACGTGCCTACCAATCCAAGGATGTGGATAGTCCTAGCCCATACAGATCTCCAAGACAGTCTATATCACCTGACCGGCATCCTACATTCAGGAGATCGAGATCTCCTTTTAGAAGGAAAAGCCCGCCAAATAAACCTGGAAGGAAACATTATCGGTCACCTTCAAAGTCACCATATAGAATGGTAACTAGACCATATATTTCACCTTATAGATCACCCTTCAGATCACCATCCTACAGATCACCTTATAGGTCACCATATAGGTCACCATACAGGTCACCATACAGGTCACCATATAGATCTCCCTATAGATCACCATATAGATCACCCTACAGGTCACCACCACCTTACTGGTCACCGAGAAGATCGCCAGAATATCGTGGAAAGCAAACTCGGATGGTTAGGTCTGGACGTGGCCAGTCTCATTCAAAAAGTCCATCTCCGCGAAGAGTTGTTAAATCTGCTGTTAAAACTGTGAAATCTAAGTCCGAAGTAAAACAAACAAAGTCACGTCGACATTCTGAGACTGAGCCAGATAGCAAGCATCTTCCAAGAAGAAACTCTACTTCTCATAAAAAACATGAAACATCTCATTGGAAGTCTCCGGTGCGAAGTAAAGATGAGCATTCTTCTAAACATCAGAACAAAACTCAAACAAGTAGCTCTAGCTTGGCAAATAAGAAAAAGGACTTACTGAAAGTTGATGTGAAAACTGAACTTGTAGAAACTAGATCTCCAATCACTCCACCCGTACGGGCAACAACACCAGTGACAACGCCTGTGGCAGTTGGCACTCCGGTCGCCGTCACTACTCCAGCATCACTTACCACACCTGTGGGCATTACCACTCCTGTAGTCTCTGCCACACTTGTATCATCTGCCACCCCTTCAGCTTCTGTCACTCCTGTAACCTCTGCCACCACTGTAGCAGGTGCTACCCCCGTCACGGCTGCCATCCCTATAGCGGTTGCCACCCAGATATCATCAATCACACCTGCAGCAAGTGCTACACCCATAACTACAAATGCACCCCCTCCTCTTGATGAACCTGTCAGTACTAGTGTTGTACCTAAATTACCCATTCCTAATGATAAACAAAGCAGTGAAGATCTCCCTCCCTTACCGGATGTGGAGCCACCCCCACTTCCCCCTGAAGATGATGCACCAGCACAACCTGCACTCCCCCCATTACCTTTACCTCCTGTTCTTCCTGGGTTACCAGATGAGTCTCCAGGCTCTGATATGTCGGAAGGGTCAGATATGGCTAAAGAACAAGGACCAGAAGGGACCGGATTAGACTCTAAACCAACAACACCTTCAATACTATCAACTCCTGGTAAATCGGAAGATGAATCTGATGAAGAAGGTGAATGGGGAGAAAGATGTGTGGACATGTTTGATATTATTGCTATTGTTGGGGAAGGAACATTTGGACAAGTTTACAAGGCAAAAGAAAAAGAAACAGGTATCTTAAGCTTAGTTGTGTACATTCTACAGTATGGCCATTAGTTTTTGGCTCAGAAATTCATGAACTTCAACGATAATTTTATTGTTGTCAGAAATTTTGGGCAAAAACAATCATTCAAATTTATTAAGGACTGATATGTATAATTTTAGATGGCACATTATATTCCCAATATGATGAATAATTACAGTTAAGCAGAACAGTTCATTAAAATTGTTCAGTATGTTGACTCATTAACTCTCTTCCTGATGGGAAAATATTGTGCAAATATTTAAAATAACGTTTTTCTGCCACACAGACAGTATATCAGTATATTCCATTATCTGCGCTTTAGGGGAAGTTGTTGCACTGAAGAAAGTTCGACTAGATAATGAAAAGGAAGGCTTTCCTATCACTGCTGTGCGAGAAATCAAGATTTTACGTCAGTTGTGTCACAAGAATATAGTTAAGCTGCAAGAAATTGTCACTGATAAGAAAAACGCCATGGACTTCAGAAAAGACAGAGGTATGTGATTGTGCGTGTGTCACTGGAGGCTTGGCCAGAGCCTGATTTTGTCTACTTTTACACCAGGTATGCCAGTGTATGAAAATAGATTGAAATTTAATCATTAGAAAGTCACAACATTCTTATAGGCTAAGGATATTCAAAATCATTTTACCATTTTCTAAAAGCTTTGAATTTTCAGGTTTTCAAGGGTGGCTCCCTAGAGTTTTATCTCTGGGGCTATTTTGATCGTATAAACAAGTAAATTTGATTGCCGAAATAATATTTTGGTCGTGAAACAAACGTTGAATATCTCGCGTTTCCTTCGGTGAATTTTTTTCATATTTTGCACATCGATTGCTGGTGGTTTA
>JAODVQ020514803.1:0-25152 GCA_025400075.2 Phenganax stokvisi
AACATTTTCAGCGGAATCCAAGCAGTTTATTCTGAAGATATTTACCTGGTGAGTCTGTGATATCATTCTCAGAGCGTATGGATGATATTGTAGTGTGAGCTGGCCGGTACAGACAAACAGACAGACAGTACCGTAACCCTCGCTGCTGGCCGGTACAGACAAACAGACAGACAGTACGTAACCCTCGCTGCGCATGCGCGCCGAGGGTTAATAAGTGTAATAATACAGTGTTCTTGTCACAGGAAACTTCAAGAGAAGCTCACAGTCAGTAAACCACCACTTCCTCCAACAGCTCTCCTCACACCTCCTCCTCCTCTCTCATCTAGGACCATGACAAAAGGACGCAAATTCTCTTCACCTCAGCTAATTCATCGCCCTGCCTCTTAACCACACCCACTTTTAATTAACATAATATAGTTTTATTTTGTCAGATAGTAGTAATAATATAATATATGATTGAATTGTTGTATGAAAAAGAAGGGAAAAAATTATATTGCACAGCGAAAAAGAAAGTTATTTATTTAGCTCCACCCATCTCTTTTCAAAGAAGTCTTTCATAGAATGGCCAGCCATTCCAATCTATTGAGGAGAAACAGTTAGGGTGTGGACTAATTAGAGTAGAGTCTTACCTTTGATTGATCTTCATTGTAAAATGAACAGTTGGAAAAAACGAGTCGTGAGTCACTCACAAACATTTCTCTTGTTGAATATCTAATAGAGCAGAAGATAGAGCCAGAGAGAGATGAAATAATACCTCAGTGAAATCTCTAACCTGCCATCTTTCAGTTTGCTACGAATAGTATGGAAGTCCATAGGTTTCTTGATGACTCTGAAATATTCTGGAAATTTTGTTCGATCAACAGGCTCAAGAAATGGCCAGCTGTCTCTGTGACTCTCCATCTCTTTCAGAATCACACGACACACCTCTAGATCCTCTCTACAGGTCATGTGACTGTCATGTGACTGAAAATGGAATCATGATTTCTTACTTTTTCCTACGAGACAAACTATGATTGGTTGAGGGAGATGGAGTTGAGGTGGGTGGAGTCTGTTTCCGTGACGACTTCCGGCGACAAACAGCACAAAGCCACACCCCTTCTGGCACCCTATAATAACATAATAAAATACAGAATGATGTAATAAAGAAGGCGTGGCTTACCTCGATAGAGGTGGAGTAAGACATCGCTTGTGGAATACTTTAGGACAACGTGAACAGTGGAGTAACTCTCCTCTACTCCGATCACATACTCCACAAGACTTGTGCCTTGATTTCTACAATAATAGTGGTTACCATGGAGACTGGTAAACAACAATAACAACAACATGGCTTACGGTAGTGGAGCAAAATCTGCAATACCAATCTCCTTTTGGTATGACTGATAGTTTAGGCTAGGGACAGGAAGGAGGAGGTAGAATGATGAGAGAGAGAGAATGCTAACCATGTACCTTGCAACAATAAGTATGTGTTCCTTTATCACATCCATCACAGAGTAGTAATAAATTCTCATTATCTGCACTATGACATTCCTGACAGAACTGAAATATAGATGAGGTTGTAATTTTGAATAATTGTTGAGGAGAGAGATGTTTACCACTTTACTAGAACTTTTCTCCCAGGCAACACAACTGTTCAACTGACTAGCCAAAACTGCTAGCTGACTGGCTGAGGTTACCATGCCAACAGCTCCCTGCCACTTAATCAATTCACTTGTTGGTTCTTCCTGTACTGCTTGATTAGTGGGTGTGGCTTCTGTTTCCCTGGGAGGTCGGCCACGCCCACTAGATCGTGATAATGGAGGTGGACATTTCAATATATATTTCCTATAATCAAAAGATGGTATATATTAATATCTATTAATAAAAGATATTGTATTGAGAGACTGACTTATCTCTGAGTGGTGGTCTGAGATATCTTCTCTGGATATTTCTCTCAACTAACAACAAATACTGTCCAAGGTAATTCAATGGTTCATCTACTTCTTCAACTCCTACTGCTGGATTCTCCCACTATATCACATGACATCATATGACATCATTATGGGATCACATGACCTACCTCCTGCAGCAGTTGAGCCTCATCTAGCCTGTCCTTCATTTGTACAATGTTGTCATAGAGAGTGAGAATAGCTTTTCTTGTCATTTCACTATATCTGGGATCATACACCTCTAGATCTGCAATCTGATTGGCTAGTTTCTTTGCCTCTGTCATTGTCTTGGTAACCATTTTAGTCACATGACTGTTGGAAGTAATCTGATTGGTTGAGAGAGAGCTGTCATCTGAAGAATCAGATCCACTGTCATCTGAACTCTGTGATTCACTGTCTGTGGTTTTAGAACTTTTTACACTTCTTCTCCTCTCATTTACTTCCTCCTCCATTTTCTTCTGACTCTCCTCCTCCTCCTCCTCCTCCTCCGGCTCCTCCTCCTCCCCGGCTGTCCTCTCTCCTCCACTAACCAACCCATCGACCATCATGTGAAATGTGTTTTCCAGATTATCAAAATATTTGCTAGTCATTCCAGAACACACAATTGCCTTATGTCTGTTCAGATTCCTGTACAGACCCTTCTCCCTATAACCCCTGTTTGTTAATTATAATAATGACATCGTAATGACATCATCATTAAAATGAGTACCTCAATGAGAGAGATCTAATAATTCTATCAATAACAAGAGGATCTGTTACTGTCCACCATCCACTGGTTAAATCTGATTTTACAAAAAATTAAAAATTTAATTTTTCTCATTCTATAACTTACTTTTGTCTTGTTCTCTAAGTAACTCAGCAAGTACCAGCTGTTCTTTCTTCTTCACCTCTTTTGTTTGAGGGGGTGTGGCCACAACCTGTTGCTCGGCAACCATTAGTGTGATGTCACTAATGAAAGGTTCAGCCTCTGAAATATTATACATCATGACTGCTGGTGGACACTCTAGAGACAGGGTCTGAGAGTCTATGACAGTGAGAGAGGGGTTAAAATAAAGAAAGGAAAGAGAGGGTTAAAATATGTCTTACTGATCGAGCTATTTTCCATTAAAACTATTTGAGATGATCCATCAGCTTGCTGTAGAACAGCATAGGAATATTCCCCTGATAGAACTCTCGGATCAGCTGGTAGATTAATATACTGTGACGTTCCATCTGTAGTGAGAGAATTATTGTGAAATGTGGTGAAGGAGGAGTAGTAGGAGTAGTAGGAGGAGGGAGAAACCTTGTCCTGGTAGAACTGCTGTTATGTATTCTTGCTTTGCATCGTCAGTTGCTGTTTCTTCTTTATCTTTAACATTTGTTACATCATCAACTGAATTAATTAATGTTAAGTGTAATAACAGATTATTACAGGGTTTTACTCACCAGGGGAGGATGATTGATTTGTTTCCATGATAATCTTTGATTCCATTGGGACAGGAGTTGTTGAGAGGGAAGGAGAATGAGATGGAGTAGGGAGAGATATATGATCATTTTTAGATGGTTTAGTAGTTGAAGTGGCAGTAGTAGGTAACTGTTCAGTAGTTGCTTTTTCTCCTCCTCCTCTTGCTCCGTCTTCCCCAACTCCTCCTACTCCTCCCCCACCACCAATAACGACAGAACCATCAGCTAGTGTTTGTAATATTGTTCCTCCATCACTGGCCACACCTCCAGCCACACCCCCTAATCCCAGCATTCCAGATGGATTTCCTCCGACAAGATACTGTACTCCTCCTTGTGATATGATATACTGTTGTTGTCCACCTCCTGTTGCTAGGTAACCTTGTGGAACTAATGTATTTCCTACTAATGCATATCCAACTTGTAATTCTTGGGCTGCAGCTGGTGCAGCTGCTAATGCTCCTGATGGTGTTATATAATATTGCATCACTCCTGTGGGTGTGGTCAGTGCCTGTTGAGATGCCAGAATCTGTTGTGCACCTCCTGTTGCCGTAGTAACCAACTGAAATTGACCATCTGTTATTCCGTTCTGTAATGCTGTTGCCATAGTGACAGAAGGTTTGGTCTCACATGGTGTGCGAGGTGTTAAACTAAACCATGGAGTAGTGAGTGTTGACTCTGTTGTCGTCATGGTTACAGTAGGTGTGGTTTTATGATTGGTCTGCTTTTGTGGCTCATTGGTTTCCATGGAAACCGGTGCATTTGATGTCATGGAAACAGAAGTGACATCATCAACAACAGCAGGAACAGTAGACACAGCAGGAGAAGCAGCAGGAGTAGGAGTAGTAGGAACAGTAGAAGCAGTAGCAGTAATTGCTAGGGGAGGTGTTGGATCTCTCTGAGCACCTGCTGATTCAGCAGGGGGGTGTGGTTGAGAATTAGCCACACCCACTCCTCCTCTATTAATACTCCAAACTGCTGTCATATCATTTTTCAATTCCTCAACTTGTTGCATTCCTTGACGTATCAACTCATTTCCTGAAACTCCACCCACCTCATTAGTGACATCATCACTTATAGTATCCATTGTTGGTTTCCCTGACGACAATTCCACTTGCATGGCTTCATTACTTGGAGTAATCTGATTGGTTGAGTCCTCGTTGCTATTGGCAACCTCATAATCAAGTTGGCCACTCCCAGGAAGACTGGTCTCACAGCTCTCAATCAATACACCTCCAAACTAATAATGAAATATATTATTACTATAGAGGTGTTACTATGAGGAAGGGGTTAAATAACCTGTGGTATGTTCCAGTATTGTCTAGCATAGCGATCTTGTCCAAGAGGGAACTGTCTCACTTGCAATGATTGGTCACTAATACATGATCTTATAAACTGTAGTTTCTAATAGTGTGTTAAATGAAAGTTAATGTTTGATGTGGTAAAATGTTGCCTTACTTTTTTCAAAGCTCTAATTCTCTTCTGCAACTCTTCTCTTTCATTTGGTGTCTATGGAATTAATTAGGTTTGCTATTTCGCAATAATAATAATAATATATCACTAACAAACCTCCTCATCTGAGTCTTCATCACTGTACTCCATATCCATTGATTTCTCATCATCCATTTTATCATTAGGGTCATCCCCCTCCTCTCCTCCACTACTGTCATCATCCTGAATACCACATCATACTAATATCTATAGCAGTTCTATACAGTGACTAACATGTTTATTATCTGGTCCAATATTTAGAAGTGACTTCTTCGGAGGCCGACCACGCCCACAGTACACCAATGGCTTCTTCTTACCTCCAATTCCATATTCGGAACTCAATTTGGAACGGAATCTGACCAGAACAGTACATTAGTTTTTATCTGGTACTGTTCCAAATAGAGCCAACCTCTTCAGTTTCATGTTAATTTTCCACTTATCGCGTCTGAAGGTAGCAATTTGTTCCATTCGAACATCGATTTCACGACATAGATCAGGAGATGCAGCTACTTCATTGACCAGAGCAGCTAGAATTTGTATTTTCTGACTAGGTGAGAGAGATTGCAGTGGTTCTCTAGCCAGACCATCTACCACCTAGTGATATGTTAATTAGTGGTCCATTATTTCTATAACAATTGAATAAAGTACCTGGGACAGATCAAGATGTGCTCCTTCTCCCTGTCTCTCCTGGATAAACAGCCGAGCCACTTCACTACTTGTTGCCGTGGTAACTGATACTTCTGTCACTGGCTGACCTGTAGATCATTACAATTACATCATTATTACATCATTAGTAGATTAACAACAAACTACCTGTAAAAACCGTACACTAAGTTCTGAATTTCCATGCATTTTCAGGTACATATTGGTTACATACATGACCACATGCCTTTTAGCATCTCTATAAATTATTATTTTCATTTTGTTGTCTGTTAAAAATGGTATGAATGGCAGCAGTGTATGATATTACTAATTGCAATCTAACCTGAGGTAGTGAGTGCATTACTGCCAGGATCCAATAATGCAGCCTTCAATAACTTGACAAATAGATCAGACAAGATATGAGACTGTTGGTTATGAAGAGATACGAAGAGAGATGGTAGAGTTAGAGATTCCTCCAACTCTAGAAATTCTCGAAATGATGTAGCAAACTGTAACACCATTAACATGTCAGCAAATGATTTGTCTGGCATCTTCAACCATTCCATCTTGTTAAGATTAGGTAGAGATATAGGATTTGATACTAACAAATCTTCAGTTGGTTTTTTTAACTGCTCAGCTCTCTCAATATCCATCTGATGTTGATATAATCTTCGATCTCTGTCATATTCCTAAACATTGTGGGTGTGGTTTATTCAGGATGGGGTGTGGTCTTATTGTACTGACCTGTTGTCGTAGATGAGCTAGAAGACGAGAAGTCCGTTCCTTTGCCTTCCGTTGAGTTTCAATTTCTTTTAATCTGGCCATTCTCTGTCTTCTGTACTCTCTCTCCTGTGAAACACACATCATCACATTCTCCATCCTCCTCCTCCTCCTCTTTCTTACCTCCACCTCCTTCTGTCTGTTAATTTTGTCTTGTTTTTCTCTGGCTTGTTTCATTAGTAATCTCTCTCTCTCCCTCCTCTGTCTTTGTGCTACTTTCCTCTGTGTTAAGATTGCTCTCTGCAAATGTTTCGATTCTGTTCTTTTCTTTAACAAATCACTTTTTGCCTTCATCACGAGAGCTCGTCTTTTTTCTTCCTGTATCTATATTATCATCAGTTATAATCCAACATACTGAATATTATAATTTTACTTTTTTCTTATTTCCTCTGTCATCACCTTCTCCCTTTGTTATCACACTAACTCCACTGCTGTTGCCCCCGACAACCACACTTGAGGCCACACCCCTTGAGGCAGAGTCAGAGAGTCTAATTCGCCCTCCTCGTCCTCTCCTTCGCACACTCACACCATCACCTACTGACCACACCCACTATTACATCATAAATTATTAAATTAAAGACATGTACCTGTGCTAAGTGAACTTCGACCTCCTCGACCATGTCTGAATATTCCTCGACTCCGCCCTCTTCCTCGTTTAGTAGGTGGAGCTTGAGTTTTATCAGATGATTGGTCTGAAATTGGTATTAGTGCTGGAGGTGGCTGATCTACTAATTGATGGGTGGAACTTGTTGGCATGGAAACTAGCAACGGCCCAGAAGTAGAAGAGGTTGTTGGAATGGAACAAGGACTGTCATCTCCAACAAGAGGTGGAATGGATTGTGGACCTGATGTAGCTACTGATGATGATATTGTAAGGTCAGAGGTCGTGGTAGAAGAAGTGTTTTCTGATATAGGTGGTGTAGCTGTAGCTGGAGCAGCACTAGTAGAAGGAGGTGGCAAAGTAGCATGTGCAGTAGTAGGAGTATCAGGAGCAGTAGGAACAGTAGGAGCAGTAGGAGCAGTAGGAACAGTAGGAGGAAGATAACCAATAGGAATGGTACTAGTAGTAGACTCAGTAGTAGTTGTAGTAGTTTCTATCTTTGGTCTTCCTCTTCCTCTAGCTCTACCTCTACTTCGACCACGCCCTCTTCCTCTCCCTCTACCTCTTCCTCTGACTGTTGGTGTTATATCAGCACCTGAGATTAAATTATAATATAGCACAGGCCCTGGTACTTCAAAATGTTCATTCACCTGTTATTGTTGTCATAGCAGCAATAGTGTCTGCTGCAGAAGTGGGTGTGGTTAGAGGTGCAGTTCTTTTCCGGCCACGCCTACTAATCTTGATACCACCTTGATCCTGATCATCCTGTACCTCACCAAGATCTAGTTTCCTACTAAATGTGAAGCAATCGAGAGGTAGATCACTGATTCCTCGAGATTGAAGGTATCGTTGAATTTCAGGAAATGTTCTGAGTCGTCTGCTACATGGAGTGATGTAGAATATATCAGTTCTAGTCTGATCTATACCAACATGTGTTCTTACTATCCTCCTCCACCTAATACATTAATCATTAGAGAAAATAGCTTGTAGCTATTATTATTATTATTATTGTAATAGTTACCCGTGTTTGAACGGAAGTTGCAACTTGTCATGATCTAGTGTTTTATGTCTCGCTCTACCACGTCTCATTACCAGAATTCCTGATCCGGTTGCTAGGCAACAAAAATAATTGACATTAATTAAAGGGTTAGAGGCTTACTTTGTGTGTTTGATTCAATCTTTTCTTCTCCTTCTTCTATTTCTTCATCTTCTGGTGTTTTGATGGAGGAAGGTGGTGAGACTGGAGTAGAACTAACAGACAGAGCAGCAGCAGCAGCAGCAGGTGGAGGAGGAGGAGGAGGTGGCAAAAACACATCATCTTCTTCATCATCACTACTCCCTCTCTCTCTCCTAACTAGTGGGGGTGGTCTAGGAGCTGCAGGTCTGTAATCCAGCTCATCAACAGGAGGAGATTCTGATTGTCTCAATTGTAGACTATCTGGTGGTGTTGTCGTGCGCAGTTTGACCTCTGAGCTTTCTCCCATATCAATCTGTAGATCATCAGGTGTAGCTGGAGTTGATGGTCGTAACAGTTTCGGTGATATTAAATTCTGTTTATCTTCAACAAGAGGAGAACTACATGTCATCATTGGATCAGTTGATGATTGCAGTTCCCCTGCTATTGAACCACTGTGGTCCATTATCGCCATTGACGACGAACCACTATGGTCTTTGTTTGGTTCCACATCAGTTGAAAGGTCATGCGATTGAGCAGTGGTTTGTTCAGGAATCAATTCAGGTGGACTGTATGGAGCTTCATCTCCTCCTTGACTCAACTCTATCTTACTTCCTTCTTCTCCTCCTGGTGGGTGATAATTAGAATGAAGTTGGAATGGTTGAATAGTATCAGGGAAGGCAGTAGTGTCATGAGAAGGACTAAAATCATCAGCTGTTGGTAATCCACTAAATGATTGTAAACTACCAGTCTTTGACTGGTTGCCATAGTGATCTGATGAATCAAATGATATAGATTTGACATTTTCCGAATAATTTTGAGGTAGAGCAGTTTGCAGCTGTGGTGATGGGGTATGGGGGTGTGGCAAGGGGCGTGGCTGAGTAGGTGGAGTCTGATACATAACATCACCAATTCCTGTTTGGTAACCCGTGGCAACAGAGGGGTCAGAGAGGTCTGTCTGTGGAGGAGCAGTAGGATATTGAACAATTGATTGAGGGAGGTCCCCTCCATTAGGAGTTGGCTGTTCTCGTAGAATGAAATCCATTGAGAAAGGAGATTGGGTGGCAGTGTGGGAGGGAGGAGGATGAGAAGGAGTTAGTGGAATAGGAGAAGGTTGTTGAACATTAGTGGGTGTGGCTTGTTGCGAAGGATGTAGAGATGGAGTGAGATGGACATCTTGTCGTGGTGTGATTGCAGATGAGAAAGAAAGTGGCTCAGTATTCTGACGAGGCTCCGCCCACTGATCTACTGGGATTTGTTCAGTGATATGAGATGGAAATTGAAATTCTCCAGATGGTGTATTGTTAGGATAGATATAGTGTTGAGGAGGAGGAGGAGGAGGAACAGGAGGAGCTGAATATTGAGATGGAGGAAGAGAATGCGGAGATACCAAATTATGAGGTGAATGATGGTGATAATTGAGAGAAGCTGATGGGTAATGAGGATGGTGGGTGGAGCTAGTTGGCGGTTGCCATGGCCACATGATTAATAAACAATAACCTGGAGTAGTCAGAAAGAGGTTAAATTAAGGAAATTTGAGTACAAAGCATTAAATGTCACATAACAAACATCAACATGCATATCTATATTAGGGTGTGGTGACTGTGTGGTTACTGGATTGATCACTGTGCAAACTTGGCTCTCTCTCTCTTTCTCTCTTTCTTTCAATCTCTATCTTCACACAATCTCTATCTCTCTCTCCCTTTCTCTCTCTCTCCAGCTATTCCACTGACTATAGCTACTCCCTCTATGGTCAGCCATCACCATATATACAATAAGAACACACAGGACTATAGTATATCGCTGCTCAATAAAACATTTCAAAACATTGAAAATTTAATAATTAAAATTTCAAAAGTTGTTGAGTTGTCGAAAACAATTAAGTGGAAATTATTGTTCTCAATTCTTTGTGAAAATAATGATATTCATGAATTAATAACCCCTATTAATTTATTTTTAGTTAACTTACCAAAATCTGCAGTGGAAGTGAAAAGATGTTATTTTTGGTTTGTCGCGGGAAGGCCTGGTTGCTGGAGTCAGTCGCTAGGCAACCACCAATCAGATTGCAGAGAAATGAGTGATGTCACTAGCTGTAGTGAAGGGAGTCCAGTATAGTACACAGTCTCAGTATAGAGGTCCATTGGTTCCTCTCAGTTCACAATATTAGAGGTAATGAAAGGGTATGGGGGACTTAGCCATGCCCACTGTGCGCCATTTGCAGTCTCGCGAGGAAGGAAATACCGCTTATTTCCCGCCTGAGGCGTCAGAACGCCAGTAGCGCACAAAAACCACGCCGCGGGGAGATATAGTCTGATAATAAGTGCAAAAAGTGTCACAACTTACCAAAAACGATGGAAAATAGTCGCTAGAAGTTGGTAGAAGGAGATATGAGACACGCCAGAAATTGACCAAAGACAGCCACCATTTTGAAAAATGGCCAAAAGTTTCTATTGACAGAGCAGGAAGATATTAGAGAGCAAATGTGGTGGCATTTAGGTGACGTCACGTATAATTATGTCCTTGAAATGTGGCCGTGTAATGAATGCGTAAATAAGCGATAATACTATTATACTCAAACATGTGTTATTATTCTACTAGTTACCTCTCGTCCAAACGTTTTCTGGATAATTTTAAATTATTTATTAGAGTTTGTAAGACCCCATGGAGCTAGATCTAGTGACTGATGTGACCAGTACAAGTTAATAAGTTGACTGGCAAAGTGAAATCAAAGTGCGATGAAATCCGCGCAAAGCGCTCGAAGCCAGATGGACACATTCCTGCGGTCTAAAGCCACACCCCCTCATGAATATTAGTCCAACGTTTTAGCCCACGTGTTCAATACAAGATATGGATTTGTTTCTTCTTGGAGATGCGGTCGCTACGTTCTATCTCCAGGATTGGTTTTACCGACTTCCAAATACGGAGGTTATAGCAGCGGCTGTGACGCAGCTAGGAGATCCCAGATACAGTTATAATATCATTTTCCCTGTGGTGTTCTACCTACTGGGACCTATGGCTGGTTATCACGTGATCCTAGCAGCTAGCATGGCTGAGTGGTGTAATATTGTTCTGAAATGGTAAAATGGTCGTGCTCTACTTTTTGTTTACTTGTTTCAGGCTGTTGCTAGGTAACCGTCCGTACTGGTGGGTTCAGCAGCACACTAATTGGCCACACCTTCTTCATCAAAGTCACGTGACTTGTGAAACCGGACCAGGTAGGATGCCACGCCCATTATTCTAATGAAAAATATGTAATTATACAAGGGAACCCAAGTGGACATGTGATGATAACACTGGTGGTATTATTGATAGCAGTGAGTCATATTAGGCTGAGGAGGAAGAAGAGAGTTTTACTGGTTCTAGTGTGGCTGACAGTGGTAGCAATTGGTACATCACGAGTTCTTATTTCCTCTCATTTTATACATCAAATAATATGTGGTTTAATATTTGGTGTTTTCATACATTACATCATCTCTATCATTATAATACCTACTCTAATGTCATCATTTTTATTAATTATTACTGCTGCCCCTGTTATGATTGGATTAGCTCTCTCAATATTTCACATCTGGACTTGTATAGGAATGGATCCTGGTTTCTCTATTCCTCTGGCACAGAAGTAACTTAATAAAATTGTGATTTGTTAATTTACTATTAATGTCCTCAGATATTGTGTGAACAGTGATTGGGTTCATATCAATACTACTCCACTGTTTTCACTCATGAGATCAGCCGGCTCAGTGGTGGGTGTGGCTTTCATCTCTACACTCTGTCATGTCCATCAACCAAACAACAAATACTCTCTACCACTGCTCTTAATTAGTGTTCTTCTTATTGGTTGCCTAGAAATGGTTCCCATGGCAACAGATGTAATTTTATTCTATGTACAGTCTCTAGTTAAATGTAGCTTAGTACCAGTAACTGTTGGATCAATTCATTTTCTATTTCATAATATATTACTATAACAACTCTATGACTAATTTCACAATACACACAAGATGATGATCAAAATATTTTGATGAGTAAAAGACGAGAGGAAGTGGGTGGAGCTTCAATCATTGTGGTACTTTGACCTCCGACGTTGCCATGAGAACCAACTAGCTAACAGTTTTGAGGCTTCTCTAAGAATGGCTTTGCTGACTCGGCGGGATATGCTGAATAAAGTGAGAGAAAGAAATAGTGTGTTGTACAAGAGCAGCAGAGCTGTGTGTGATAGCCATGGTGTTGTCTTATACCATCCCAACATGTTAAATTGAGTGATCCCTGTAATTAGAGATCATATTATGAGAGTTACATGATGGTCACATGACCTACCTAATGTTTTAGATGTTAGAGGAAGAGCAGATGTTAGTATAAGAAGAAGAAGGCAGTTGGCAATAATATGAATGAGTGGTGTGTTATGTGATGATGGGAGGAGATTATAGAGTGGAGGGAGAGAATACAGACCAACTATACTAGCACATTGAATATATCTATCAACAGATGAGAGAGCAATCAAACATGAACAAGAGGAAAACAGAGAATATTTACATAATTAATATTATTTCAATGAGAGAGCCTACAAGACCAAGATGAGATGTTCTTTGTCTTCCCAGCAGGTATTCCTCAACTACATGACCACTAACATTATCACTAGTGACAGAGAGACACAGTATTTTCATTGTATCATACTAGACAATAATAGTGTATAATACCTGGAGGGATAGAGTACTAGTAGTACAGAGTTGATTGCTACTACTAACAAGGCCAGCATGGTGATAGCCAGCAGACCAAGGAAAGCCAGAGGATACAGTACATGTCTTTCCAGTAATGATGAATTCATATGTCGTTCTAATAGAGAACATAATTATAGTTATGTAATACACCATAATACTAGAGAACTAACTGACCTAATTGAGCTCTTCGATGTTGAATCTCTGCTAGATCACCACTTATTCCATTTCCTAGTCTCTCCTGTCTTCTCTTCTTCACACCATTTTGTGCCTCCTCTTTCATGTCATTGATATAGTTTAGTAATGTTCTTTCTTCTGATTTCATCTCTTCTAGTTCTTGTTCTACATTAGTGGTTGGCTAAAGGAAGAGGAGGAAGAGGAGGAAGAGGAGAAGGAGGAGGAGATTGGCACGTGAGAGAGGGAGAGGTAGACCTTAGGAGAAGTAATGACAGCTCCAAGTACAGTAAAAAGATGTGAAACACCAATTGGAGTACAAATACCCATCACTACCATACCCAGCAGTGACATGACTGAATATAACAGAGGAAGATAGAGAAACCATGGGTCCTGTAAGGAAGAAGAGGAGGAGGAGATAAAATCTAATTCTAACTCTTTATTACCCATCCATTGTTATTATCCAGTAGTAACCATGACAACCCAAACACCACTATGCAGAGGAGGAAGAGTACGAGAATTGTTTCATATACTCTAGACATTACTCCCTGACAGAGAGAGAGAGAGAGAGAGAGAGAGAGAGAGAGAGAGAGAGGTTAATGCTGTGATGAAGAAAAAATACAAGTACCTTTCTGGATCCAGCAAGCCCTGCTGATTCACTGAAGAAGTAAGCAAATGGGAGACAGAGAAATAATGATAAGTTGCAACCTAAAAATACCCAATTCCATAGACCTAGAGCAGAGTAAGGTTACCACGACAACCATGATCAAACTCTAACCCTTGATAAGTGATGGGTTGAGCCACTGGACGTAGTAACTAGATGGGTACAAGACTTTAATCTCATGACTGATGATTGATAGAGGGAGGAGGAGAGCTGACGCAGCACTTACAGCAAGGGTGAACGAGCATAGCCATGTTCTGAGTTGTCAGGTTAGATTAACACAATAAGACGATGATCATTGCTCACGTGATACGATAGACAGTCTGGTCTTCAGGATCAGTGTAGCAATCCTCTCTGGAGAAATGACGCTGAAACCTGGTCACTACCGAGTATGAACACAAGTACAGCATTAGAAATATGAGTAGACATATCTGAAACATAACCTCGCTTATTTACACATCTCTAACGTATATTTCTCACTGTAGTCTCTCGTATTGTGTCATAAAACACTTGTTTTCTCTCCCAATCCTCTTCCACCTCCTCAGCTATTACGTCCATCGAGAACTGACCCGTTTTTGAGAACTGAACGTTTCAAAATTTCATTCGCTCAAATAGGACAAATCAATGGTATTTACGGTCTCACACACAACAACATAAAACGGAAACGGACATGGCACACAAACACACAAACAGTGCAAAAATAGTAAATTCATCGCTTCTTGTTGAACATTTTTCCAAAGAAAGATTTCTTTGTACCGGGGAATTGTGCTGGTGTAATCCTCCTAGCCTGGTGATTTTGGTGAAGAGAAGGAGGAGATTTTATAGGTAGTGATTGTGGATTGAATGAGATAGATAGTGAACGGGCATTGAACTCCCTTACATCAGCAGTGAAGCAAATCTTCATAGGCTCCACCGAATATTTCTGCACAGGTGGTGGTGCCACAAACTTTGGAACATCAACCACACAATGAATGAATTCATCACGCTGGGAAGGATAGCGATATAGACGAAGTCCACGATATAGTTCAGGAACACATTTACAATGCTTGTCATCATCAAGAGCTACCAGAATGAGCCTCCTCTGCTCATTAAAGAAGAGATCCTGAATCATTTTCCTATCAATCTTGATATGAGAATACATGGACTGGTCTTGATCCAATTTCTCATATTCCTTAACATATCGAGGAGTTAGGAACACTACCACATTGTCTGAGCTAGATATAGCAGTGGTTTTGAATTCCACATCCATCATCTGCCGCTCATTAGCATAATTGACTGTAGTCAAACTCTCTACTCTTTCTAACTCCCCTGCTATCTTTGCTACCTACATTTTTAGAGAGCATGATAATTTTGTTGTGGTATTACTAGTAGCAACTAACCCAGGACCTGGAGGATGAGTCTGGAAAGTATGAAATGAAGACTTTATCTTTAGCAGGACTAGCACCTGGAGGAGGAGGAGGGACATATATAGTGATTAGTTAAGTGAAATTCAATACTTCCTCTGCTCATTCTTACAATCCCAGGCTGTAACCAGCCACAGATTTCCTGCTTGGACCACTAAACTGGGTGTGTATGTAAGAGAACGAAGGGGAAGGCCTATATCTAGCACCAGACTCTTATACTCCACACCACTACAACCACAACTATAGTGACCCTTGGAATAGGGAGGGTACCATGTTTACCTAGAGCCTGGCTGGGGTTAGCAGATATTGATGGACCCTCCTCATCAGGAGAATGAGCTGGAACTGCTGACATCATACCCTCTCTCTGTACTCCATTACGGGTCTGGATTTGAGGAGGAATTAGTGGCTGATCAACAGCAGGCCAGGGGGAGGAATGAAAATCATGGCAGACTGTATAGCTATCAGAGAACAGAGGAAATATCTTCCTCAGCTCACTCTCATTCCGTTTCATCACAGCGGCTCGTTCCTTTAACTCCCCATACTTCAGATCTACACAGGTAATCGTGTTATTGACAATAGCACAACAAGCTATGACTGCTAACCGGGTAGAGTTTGCTCAAGCAGGCGGATACAGTCGATCCTATCAAGGTAGTAGCAAGCGAGAACCAGTTTATTAATTGAACTTTGTCCAGAGCGATCCCATTCCCTCAGCAGTAGACAGGTCTTGCTAATAGTACATTGAAGAGCCTCGATGTATGACGTGTGTCGGCTGTTGAAACCAACGACTCCCGCTAACCCCTTCCAGTCCTTTGATCTAACATTGGGTATCTCCAGATACTGGGATAGTTGATTCAGAGTCAACTGAGGCAGTGAGAGCACTGATCTCTCCTCCATCATCATCATAACGCAGCTAGGCCGCTGGGAGCTACTTCTCTCCCCGGACAAACAACACGTACCAAACCCACGCACATAATTAAATTTATGAGGAAATGACGTTAAATGACGGCACAATAAGCACGTCTTCAGTCAGGTCGGAATGGAGACGCTGTGAACCGGGAGAGTATAAAAGGCGTTGGCAGGCGGTTGGCGAAGGAGAAGGCATGGGGCGAGGCAGTCTCCCAGTCAGTGTATGAGAAACGGCGACCCTTCTCTTGGGTTGTCTGGCCATTCACACAAACTGGAAATGTGCTGCAATATGGCCCAAGTTTCCCTTTTTCTTTGCACTAGAGCTTGCTACTTACTCGCGGCTCGCGACGTGCAACAAAAAGTGGACGCCATTTTGTTGTGATGACACGCCCGTGTGGTAACAATTGGACGGTTGCGCCGTGCCACGCAGCCATCTCTACCGTCACTATATCCTAATCTCCTACAGCTCGTCGGAGGCGAACTAATAGATGTAAGTGCTATGTAGTATTGAAAGGCTGTTGCTAGTAGTGGAAGTAATGGCATGGCCGAATAAATGACCCTTGCAAGTGTCGCCATTTTGTTTATACTGCGCATGCGTCGAACAAACGGTGAGCGTGTCGGTGTCAAAATGGCGATGTCTAGAGAACGGGAGAGAGTGCGAGATCCTAAGATACGGTGGTATTTCACGAAGGAAGAGTTGGCTGACTCGCCGTCCCGCCGGGAACATGGCGTAGAACCTGACAAAGAACTGTCATATCGTCAACAAGCAGCTAATATGATACAAGATATGGGCCAGAAACTCAACGTGTGAGTCAAGTAGTACTTAAGGCGTGTCTCATGTTATATATACCACTTACTTCATTACTGTGAGGTGTAATGTCAGTATTTTAGTATATTGAGACTTGCACGTGAATTCTTGAAATCTGAATGGCTTGAAGTTGAAGTATGTGAGACCACACCCACTAAAATGTTTTTCTCTCGTTCTCTTAACAGGAACCAGCTATGCATCAATACTGCAATTGTATATATGCACAGATTTTATTGTGTTCATTCCTTCAAATCATTTCACAGACACGTGAGCAGCACAATTAATAGTGTGTGTATCACATGTTTAAAGTATTGTTTTTCTCAGCTACTGGCGACTGCTGCTCTGTTCTTGGCTGCTAAAAGTGAGGAACAACCTCGCAAACTACAGTATGTAGCGCAGGCTTCCTTTGCCTGTGTATACAAGGATCAACCAATGCTTGATATTCAGAGTCAGGTGATTGTCATGTGACTCTTTCCATATGCTTATATTCTGTTGTTCAATTAGACTTATACTAAGTTAGTGGAGGACATCACTTATTATGAGCTACTATTGCTTGAAACACTGGGTAAGAGTTAGTGTGCTCTAATTAGAGTTCTATATATACTCTGATACTATTTTAAAGGGTTCGAAGTTCAGGTAGATCATCCTCATCCTCATGTAGTGAAATGTATGCAGTTTTTGAAAGGTGAGTGTAGTGGTTGTTGGTAGGTCATTTTGTGATGGAATTTCCTTCACTTGTCAGCGAGTAAGGACCTTGCTCAGATGGCGTACTTCATGGCTCACAACAGGTGTGCTAGTATCTCTCCCTCCCTCTTCTCTTCCATGAATACCAGTCCAGGAGGGTCATTGAGCACTTGCTAGCCTGTATTAAATGCATGCTGTGATACTATAGTTGATAGTGTGAATTTAATAAACTGGGCAATTGGGGGAAGGGGGAGGTTGATGAAGGTATGTTATTATCTGTTTGGTGTCTTTCTGTCTGTCTGTAACTCTGTTGTATTTGCAGTCTCCTGCTCACTACATTCTGTTTGGAACACAGTCCTAGTACTGTTGCTTGTGTTTGTATTCATCTTTCCTGTCGGTGGAAAGGATTAGACATTCCACGCTCATCAGATGGAAAGAGCTGGTGGGAATATATTGATCCTAGTATCAATCGCACAAAACTAGATGGTTAGCACTTCTTTCTCATCACATACTACTGCCTGTAACTCGATGACAGATTTGACAAAGGAGTTTCTAATGATATATGATAAGAGTCCAAGTAGACTACAGAAGAAAATAGCTGACCCAATCAAACTACAGGTAATAGTTTACCTGACATCATTTGAAGTTGTTTGGAATGTGATATGTTTACTGTAGAGTTCCAGTGGACTAGCTGCTAGTGGTAGTAGTAGTTCTGGGAGAAGTCAAAGTTCAAGTCATAGTACAAGTCATAGTTCATCAGACAAAGGAAAACGGCCTGCAGGATTGCAAGCTCATCAGATGAAACACCCAAAATCCAACCCTTATTCCCAATCTAGTAGTCATAGCAACAAGCCACACCCAACTCATGTTGATCAGAAGAATAATGTAAGAAGTAGTCATCCGTCAGGACTGCGAGGTGTAAAGAGACATAGTTCTCCTGCTGACAAAGAGACACACAGAAAGAGAATGAAGACTGAGACTAACTCTCAGCAACCTCCATTACCTCCTGTCAATTCCAATCCTTCACGACCCCCTCTCCCTAGTGGACCACCACCATCAAACTCTGCCCCTCATCCTCCTCAGTATCACCACCACTATCATAAACCACATTCAAAACATGGAGCACTAGCACCTCCTCCTCTTCCACCACCATTACCTCTCTCTCCTTCACCACCTCCACCCCCTCCTCCTCCTAGATAGCTGCTCAAATGGGTTGTTTTGGCATCTGTTGTGTATAATCTTTGATTCATTTCAATGTGAGTTTATTTATGATGTAATAATAATCTGCTTCTTGTATAGTAGTCATTTACTTTGTCATGGTCACATGTCAAAATGACATCACAAATGTTGTAATCTAATCATTATTATACACACTGATAATATTATTAACACAGCTACAAGAAGTGCAGGGAATAATCACGATGAGTTATAATATAATTATAGTTTGTGGCTGGAGTTAAACGGTCTCGTTGAAATGACTGTGGACATGTTTAGCATATTCGTCATCTGTCATTCTCATAGGAAACTTCATGTCACACATAGGGCAGGAGCGAGAACTGTCAGCTTTTCGGCATTTCACATTGGCTGTTAGCTGCTTCACCTTTTCCTCAAGCTGGGCCTTCTCTTCGAGAGTGGCTGCCAGTTCTGTAGCTTTCTCATCAAAAACTATTTTCAGACGCTGGATCTCTTCATTCTTTTCAGCTACCTTCTTATCATGGAGATATTGGAAATTTGAAAATTCTTGCGTTGTCTGGATAACTTGCTCTTTCAGAGCAACTATCTTGCTCTTCATGTCACTGCATTCCTTTCTTCGCAGACTGAGTTCTGCTGCAGCCGTTTCACAGTTTCGTAGCATCTCTTCTTGTTCCTGTTCCATTCCAGATGGTTTTGGAGCTCCAATCTTCTTCAGTTGTCGCTTGAGGTCACCACATTCCTTAGCTTTAGCTGTGAATTCTGCTTGGCACTGCTTTACCCTCTCTACCATGTCTTTGTGATGGGTCTTCAATTCATTATTTTCTTCATGAAAGCTCTTCAATTGAGCTAATGCTTTCTCCTTTTGTTGCTTCTCCTCAGAATAGTATTGTTCAAGTTGTTCATATGCTTTTTGCAGGACAACGTATGCTTCTTTCTGTACCAGATCAGGAGGACAGGGAGGCACGTGAGAAGGCTGATTGGCGCTGCTCTGTGCACCCATCAGTTCCACCATGTTGGCCTGAGCAATGGCTAGCTCTTGTTGCAACTTCTCAATCTCTTCATCTTTTTTGCTCAGGGCTGCAGTGATGTCAGCACGGAAGCTACCTTCCTGTTGCAGAACTTCGTTTTCTTTTTCCTGCAGAGTTGATCTCAACTCAGCACACATAGCATGGAGTTGTGTATTTTGTGCTTCTGCTGTCTCAAGTTTCTCTGTAGCTTGTTCTAGCTCCTCTCCTCTAGTACCTACCAGTCCTTGAAGATCCTGGATTTGAGAGTCCTTAATACAAATCTGTTGTTTCAGCTCTTCATTCTCACTGGATAATTCTACCACTTCCCCCTCCACCGTGGACACCCTTTCTTTCAGTAGCTTTAGTTCCTGCTCCTCGTTCTCTTTGGCGCTGAGTAGCTCCTGGTTTCTGTCCTTTTCTTTCTTGAGTTGCTCGTTAGCTCGCATTTCAGATTCGCACTTAATAGCTACTTGGCGCTCTAGTTCGACAATGCGAGCCTCTTTCTCCGCTGACTTTCTTTTTTCTACCTCGAGCTCATTTTTTAGCGCAGCATTTTCAGCTTTCAGAGCAGCTACCTTGACTTCCATCTCGTGTTTAGCTGTCTCCATCTGTTGGCGTAGGCCCGCATTCTCCCCAACCAACGCTTCATTTTCCGTCTCAGCCGCCGTAACTTTCGTAAGTAAATCCTGCAACTTGGCTCGCGCCTCGCCGTTTTCGCGTCTCAGAGATTCCATTTCCTCAGTATCCATCTTCTTCTGAAGAACCATTACACTCTTCATGCTGTCGTCAGATATTTCTACTAATTCCATGTCTTCCAATGTAACGCTCAGAGGAGCGAACTGAAACGGAGCGCTGGCGCCGCGAACCGCTCCATCTCGGCTCACGAAACAAAGCTGGTAGAAATGACCGTCTTCAGGAGGAAGGCGACGGCCAGCGAACTTGACGCAGAACTCTTCTTCATCTTGTTCTGGTTGCGAAACCCATTCGAATGTGTAGTAGTCTCTACTAGAAGTCCACCCGACGCGAAACAGTCCCACCCAGTCTCTCGTGCTCTTCTTCAGGTCGGAGCCTCGTTCTATCACATACCGTACCACCATATCCTCCCCCGGTGGATAGCTCCGCTGTATTCCCTTGAAAGTCACTGTGTCTTTTGTCTCGCTCATGGTCGCAGATATTTTGTGTGCCAGCACTCAGCGCACTCTAAGTTATAAGAGGAGTACTCTAAAAATAGACACTATAAACAATGCGTAATCATTACGTATGCTTCCACTTTGCCCTCTTCCCACGTGATCTCACATACTAAACTTTCCCCTTCTATTATTAATAACATAGCTAGCAGGGGAATACCATGAATACTATCTACATAGTACATGACAATACACAATGCTCGATGTGTAGCCGAGCAGAGAATTCAGTTTCATGAGAATGTAGTAATTTCATACACACTGGACACTGAAAAGACTGCTGTCCTCCCTTCAGATGCTCCATAATGGACTGGATGTGTTTCTCAGATAGTGAACCACTAGTCTCTGCCTCTAATGAAATTTAATTATAACAACAGCAAAATCCTCTATAACAACATACCTTCTTCTTTGATCTGCTTATTATCACCTAACCTTTCAGCCCCAGGTCTCACTGAAACATCAATAACAGGCCTCTTTTTACACCTTCCCTCGTTTATCCCATCAGAGGACTGAGGATCAGAGGATGGCTTCTCATGAGTTGATCTGGGTCTTGACTTTCTTTGTAGATGATGGAGCTGTTGTTGTAGTTGAATATTTTCACTGGCAATGGATTTCAACTGAGACTCATACTTTGCCATTTGGTTCACTTGCTTCTCACAATGTTGAGCTAATGTCTCATTCTCTCCATTCAACTGCTTGTTACTTGTTTTCAGAGTTTTTCTCTCCTCTAACAGCTTCTTGTTCTTCTGCTTAAGCTCTGTCTTCTCGTGGTGCAAGCGGGATAACTGGGTAGACATCTCTTCCACCTTGCTCTCCAGTCTCTCTCTGTCTTGACAAACACCATACAGCTTGTCGTGGAGCACACGGACTTTTGTTTGCAACTCCTTGTTAGCATTTTTCATCATCATCCAGCACTCAGGTCCATGTGAGTCCATGTTCACTCTCTCATCTTCTTTTCCTCTTCCAGTGTCATCTTCACCAACATCACTCCAACTGTTCTCATCTTCCTCTTCCTCAACTACTTCCCAATCTCCTGACCTCCCTCCAGACACAGCAACAAAACTCATTTCTCCTTCTCTGGCAGCAGCGCTACCAACTGGTGAGTGACACCTCAATTTCTCAATAACAGCCACATCTTGTTTCGTTGTGATTGTAATGCTGGGAAAGTCTTTCTGGAGACATATGATGAATGGTGCACTTTTCCCCATTACTCTACGCAGTCGACTGCTGCCATAGAGTAGAACACAAGTCTTGCCTGCGATACCTGGTCTTGTAGCCGCTGGGAGAATGACAGATCCTGATTTGTAGAGACCGCCGTCACACAGACGATGTTTTGATGGATCACCGACTGATGTACTAGCAAGACTCCTATCCTTAGAGCCCACGGCGTAAAGCTTCACTTGGTCGTCGGGGTCAGGAGTAAACGAGGAAGTAGGGTAGCGAAAAGTGACGCTGATACTCTCTCCCGTCACGTAGTGGGTACTCAACCCACGGAATTCGACTGGCCGCTTTCGCTGCTCTGTTTTTCCACTCATGTTATTCCTCCTCTCTCCAGTATCTACTTCGTTTTTTTGTTAATCGTCAGTGTTAGTTTCTACCATTATAATACACAGCCAATATTGGGGATTTCCCTTCCTTATATAAGATACGTCATTGCTTATCTTTCACGCATGCGCAGTAATTCCAAAATGGCGTCTGTAGCGGAGAAGTTGAAGAAGTTGAAGTTAGGGACTAAAGTTGTTGTTGAGCAATATCGCGAGGTCCTACATTTTGCTCTGACGTTGACGAGTAGCTCTCAGGAGCAGCAAGAAGGACTGGAAATATTCGTTTCGGCCGTTACTGAAGAATCGTTTGGTATTATAAATTCAAAATCTCTCCTGAGTTCGTTAGCTGAGAAAATTACTGAGATACCTAATGATAAAGTGGCTCGTGCAGTGAGTGAGTTCGTTTTGAGCAAAATCCAAAGTCGAATCGTATCATTTGAGGAGCAGGCCACACAAATAAGACTGTCATTAGCTACTGTGCTAGAGAATCAACAAGAATACAGAGCTAGCGCAGAGGCACTATGTGGTATTCCCATGGAGAGTGGTCAGAAGTAAGTAACTCTAAAAATTATGTCATCCATTCTTTCCTACTCTTAGAATATACAACCCATCCTTTAAGATGGAAGTGTATCTAAGAATAGCTAAACTCTACCTTGAAGAAGGAGACCATGTTTCTGCTGAGGCCTATATTAACAGAGCTGGAATGCTGCAATCTGATGTTGACCAGGCTAATCTACATGTCATCTACAGAGTAAGCCCCTCTCATAATGATTCTGATGTTACACGTGTTGTTTTTTGAAGATGTGCTCAGCAAGAATGGCAGATTTTCGACGCAAGTTTACCGATGCCGCTCGTCGCTATATTCAGTTGTCATATGATCCAGCAATTCATCCTGATGAGAAACAGTTCCTACTGAAATGTGCAGTCATTTGTGCCATCCTCTCACAGGTTAGTAGTGATTAATATTTCCTCTGTTTGTAACCCTCTGTTCTAGGCTGGCCAGCAACGCTCCAAACAGCTAGCTACTCTCTATAAAGATGAGAGGTGTCAGCAATTACCAGCATTTAGTCTATTGGAGAAGATGTACCTAGATCGAATCATTCGACCGAGTGAGATGGAAGAATTCTCAGCTCTTCTTGCTCCACACCACAAGGTGTACTACCTATGGTAATCTTTATCCAAATAGTACATTCTTTCTGTCAGGCCACTACAGCTGATGGCTCCAGTATTCTAGACAGAGCAGTAATTGAACACAATATTCTCTCTGCTAGTAAACTATATAACAATATATCATTCGCTGAGTTAGGTCGGCTACTGGTCATTCCCTCTGCAAAGGTCTTTTTTAGAATGGCAATGTTGTAATTTATTATTCTGTTCCTGACAGGCAGAGAAGGTAGCAGCAAGGATGATATCAGAGGGGAGAATGACAGGTTCCATAGATCAAATTGATGGTATCTTGTACTTCAAGAAAATAGAAGTGATGGTGGCATGGGATGTTAGAATAAGAAATGTTTGTTTTCTGTTAAATTCTATTGTAGATAGTATTAGTGCTTGTCATGGAGACTGGTTGGCAGCTTCACAAGAGGAACAAATGGTTCATTAAAACTTGTTTTATTAACTAATTAATTTGTTGTATGAAAATAAAAAGATGCTACATATAGCTAGTCACTCGTACCTAAGTTAGAGTTCTGTGTGTTCATACTCAGAGCAATAGCCTGGAGAAGAAATTTAAGAATAAGATAGTAAAAATGGAAGCTTACCTGTGACTTGATAGCAGAGTTCTTTTTCGATTTCTTCTTGATCCAGGCCATCTCCATACAGATCAATAATATCTTCCTCATAGTCTCCTATTACTGTGTGACACTAGTATATGAGAGTATCAACAGTGAAAACCACAATATGTGAAAATGAAAGAATTTTAGACTTACAGCATTAGTAAGATCTTCAGATCCTCCACTGCTCAGGTTCACATTACTAATTGTCAGGGTTTCCCCCGGTCGAGTGTTAATCCTTGTGTAACCACGGCGACCAGTGACTGGGTCTGTGGTAGTACCATAATCTCTCATTTTGTCACAGACAGTCTCCAGTAACTCTGTCATGTGGGTCTCACTGCCAGCATACCTTCAGAAATACTAGTTAACATATTATTTCTAAACAATTACAAGACTACACCTCTTTAACTTAGTGGATTGCTTGCCATTAGAGTCCACTCTATAACTGCCAGTCTACAAAAAGTGATCTTAGAGCTAATAGAGTCACTCACTCCATTACCTGTATGGTCTTTTTTGGATCAACTCTCTTTACCTCATAGCTCAGTTCATCAACTACTGCCTTACAAGCTGCAGCAAATTAGAAACCTCATAAATTTCCATAACACTCGTTATTTTTACCTCCACAATGTGCAGCGAGATCCCTACCGGCCAGAGCAAGGTCTAGACAGTAGCAAACCACCACAACAAATAGAACTCTTACCGCCATTTCTTCTTCGTGGGCTTACGATTTTTTTGGGACTGTGTGACTGCGCATGCGCATATCTAGATAGAGTGGAAAGAAAATTTTGCTGAATTAGCACACTTTGGCTCCCAACCAGACTCACCCGGTTCTGGTACTATTCCCAGTATGCGGTACTGGAAAATAATGGAACCCGGCCACTACTGGTACTGGAAATAGTTCCCACCATTATTAACCCCAAGCCAACCTTACAACAGGTTACCATGGATATAATTTTAACTCCCTCGATACGCCCACGTGGAGTGTAGCGAGAGCGGGAAGAATGGACATGTCGTCGTCTTCTGAAGAGGGCGTTGGACAAACTGCTTTAG
>JAODVQ020514907.1:0-15510 GCA_025400075.2 Phenganax stokvisi
AAACTTGTCAAGGAAAACTTGTCAAGGAAAAATTGCCCGTCTGTACGGGGCTTAAAGTTAAGTACTATACAAGCGAAACTAAGTAGCAAAATTCAATAATATATTATACTGACTCTATAGTTTTTGATCAAAATATGCACAAAAGTTACTACACTATCGAGTATGAAATTATATTTTCTGATTTTTATTGCCTAAATACTTATGTTAACCGTTTCTCCTTTTGCACAAAACGAGAACAAAAGTCGAAAATTATATTTTTATTTCTTCCCTTCACATTGCTTAGCTCTTCGTAGTGTAATAGTTTAGCGGCGGAAAGAAATTGTTTTCTGTTTTTCTATCTGAAACAAAGCGGACCAGCTTCGAAGCCATATTCGGCGTTTTTGTCCCAGTCCCTTGGCGCGAAGTCCACAATAGGTAACTGGTTGAGTTTGTCTGTCTCGATTTCGAACACTGTTTTGTCTTCGCCTCTGTCCTGTTGAAACGAAAACAGAAACTCTCACATTCAACGTAATGCGAACAATACAATCAGATAAAGATGAAAATCTTTATCTTTATCTGACAAACAAAAAAATAGCGAACACATACCTTACAACCGTCTCTGATTATCTTTAATTTGCTCTTATTTGATTCAAATGAGAATTCTTGTTCGTTGTCGCCTTGTAAAATCATGGATTTGTCCAGGTTGTTGTTCTTGTTGTCAAACCAAGCAATGAAGTTCTTGCAAGATACTGTGAAGTTTTGTTTACCGCTCTCGCTCAAGAGACGTAAGAAAGTCAGTTGGACCTTGCCAACGTTGTTGTAGGAAATCTGGTTTGAAAGATACACGTTGCAATAGTCAGAAAATAGGTATTTATATTTACCGCATAACTGAGGATGATTCTGTGAAGAACTGGAGCATATATCAACATAATGTACTTACAGTCTTTCCTCCTTGTAGTTCACTGAAGTAAACATCTTCCTCAGAATTCTTTGCCCACGTCTTTCGGTCAACCTGCATAGAGGTGGCATTATGATGACTCAGAAACAATATTAGACTCGTCCACTATATTATAATCGCTCCCGTCTATCGACTTCTGTCCTTCACTACACCTTACCTGTTCTGTAGTAAACCATGCATCATCTTTAGTCTACAAACTTGGTTTATCCCTAATCGCTGTCCTCTATCACGTGCTACCCTTGATTTTACTCAAGTATCCTAGCAAGATCTTCTCACCTTGGCGCTGTCTTCATCAGGGAATACACAGGTCTCGCCTTCAGCTTCGAAGTTACAGTAAACACGAATCGCATCATCTGGGCATCCCTGGTTGGGATCGATCCAGTAATAACCTAGAATACGTTAAAAACACTCGTGCATTCCTTGCATCCTCATGGTTTGTAGATAAAGTAGTGAGACTCAGAAACGTTTTCCGACTTTTCGAACACCTACCGTCTTCTTTGCCTTTGTTGCACAGATGCAGATCTTTGCAGCTTCGGGCAGGGTTAGACTGCGTGCCGCTAGGTCGTCGGATTTCTTCGATTTCTTTCTTGATTGATTCGATGGATGCTGCCATTTCTTCTGCACCTGCGAAGAATGCTTCGTTGCTTTCTTCGTCTGAGAGAGATCGCTTGGTACGTCCTTTGTATGCGCCGGTGTCAACTTGGTAGCCAACTCCTGCTTGCCCATAACCAGCCTGGAAAAAATGATAAGTTCAATCGTAATTCATTATTTTTATTCAGTAAAAGGAACTCTTTTACTCCCGTTTAAGGAGGGTAAATTCTCGAGTTCTTTTGACTCCAGTTTTGGAGTCAATATAGCTCCCTTAAAACCTTAAAGTGTCTCCGTCTATCCATTTATTAATCCCTATGTCCATCGTAAACAGTGATTTTATACGCAGTGGATCACAGTGGTAATGTCATCTTTACTTACAGTGCCTGGAGGTCCTGGAGGTCCCGGTGGTCCCTGGGAAGAAAAAAGACAAGATACATGGTGAGTGAATAGTCTCAACTATGCAGTCTTACCATTGTGCGAATTAGTGCTAAATATGTAATTATATTATTGGTTAAACACGTACCGGTGGTCCTAGCTCACCCTATATGAAAAAATCGAAACGAATTGAAATTGAGAAAAAAGTACATTCGAGTCGCATAAGCATTTCGTCAAAAATAAAAGTCGTGTATTAATATTAATATTCTATATAGCTTTTCCAGTTTTAAAATATTGTAAACGAAACTTACAGCTGGTCCCATTGGTCCCAATTCACCTTTAGGTCCCTGGGATAAAACAAGGGAAGCGTTGCTTCATTATTATGGAACGAGGAGTTAAGTAGATTCGTTATAGGATATTGGGTTGGGTAAACCATAAAGGTACAGACTTTTCCAGTGACGGAAACCCTTTAAAATTGACAATAACTTACCGTTGGTCCAGTGGCACCCTAAAACGAAAACAGAGCCAAAAGTTGTGTTAAATATTGAGAATTCGCCAAGATTAACGAACTGAGACGACACGAAAAATATCCTTGAAATCGTTCAAAGTATACTCACCGGTGGTCCTGGTGGACCTGGAGGTCCCGAAGGTCCTCGGTTTCCGCTCGGTCCCTAAAAGTTCACACGAGTATGCGCGTTAGCATATATATACGGACACACTACAATCAATACATAGCATAGATAATAAACGTTAACTTACGCGATCACCCTTTGGTCCAAATGGTCCAGGAGGTCCCCGCTCACCCTCATCACCCTACAAGATCAAACCGAGATATGTATTAAAACTTGTCCTGATTTATGAAGGAAATGACAGTTTATTTGAAAAACAATGTACCTTCTCGCCTGGAGGTCCAGATGGACCAGGTGGCCCGAAGAAGCCAGCATCTCCCTATATTCATGAAAGAAAACAAAAAATATTTTACAAAAAAGTTGACATGAAGTGACGAAAACTGCTTGATTTTCTCTTCCTGCACTTGTTGAATCACTAGCCTTGCTTTCACGAAATGTGAGGACGCAACCAGTGAGGTATTACCTTGGCACCATCACGACCGGCGGCTCCAGCGGGACCAGTTTCACCAGTGGCTCCCTAGAAATTCGTTGATTTCGTTAGCGATAAAACGAATACTCCACCATAACGAAAGTGGACTTACAACTTACCACAGGTCCGCGGGCTCCGGTTGCACCAACGGCTCCTGGACGACCTTGTGGGCCCTGGAGGATAGAAGAGAAACTTAATAGCAACCGCACGAACAAGTTTTTTATTGTGACAATCTTTGATACTAGTTGTTTAAACCCTTCAGCCCACCAAGCTTTGCTAAGACCTAAGATCACATGTTGGCTGACTTCAGTGGTAAACTTACAGTTTGTCCACGTTGACCTCGTTCTCCTTGGGATCCCTGTGGGCCAGGTGGACCCTAAATTGAAATGATAGATGCTTTAGTGTTTTGTCTGAAAACCCGATGCGTATCTGGCTAGACTACTCAGCGGTGTGTACTCACAGGTGGTCCCATGCGTCCATTTTCACCAGCAGGACCTGCGCGTCCTTGGTCACCCTAAAATATAACCATTTACGTTGCCAAGATTATGATCATTGTTTATGACCATTGTGAGATAAACTGAAGAATTTGAGCTCCTTTGTTGAAGAAGAGAATTCGAAAGTTATGAACATCATCTCTTGGAAACATTAGGGGAATGAAACGACAGTTTGAAGAGTATTTTGAGTATGTATACTTCGTTGCGTTGATGGACAGCAACGATATCAAGAAGAAAGATATAGTTGGTAGCAAGATTGAAGTGACATAATCACTTCCTTATTATCTATCTGCAGTTGATTAAATATTTTACCTTTGCTCCTGGTGCTCCTTGTTCTCCTGAGCTTCCTTTGGGCCCTGGTCTGCCCTAAGACAGCAAACAAGACTTATCAATCTTTGACATAATTTCCTCAAATTTCTCAAATTTCTACTTACAGGGTTACCCTGAGGTCCAGGTGGACCATCGTCACCAGATTGGCCAGGTGGTCCCTAGAACAACCAATCATACAGTCAATCCTTTGCGTAAATTACTTCAATGTTTTGTCAATCTACGAGAAACTCACAGCAATGCCTTGTTCACCCTTCGCTCCATCACTACCGTCATTGCCAGGTTCACCCTAAATATTAAAAAAGCAAACCACTCACTTTACTAAGAAAAGCCAACTGTGCTTAGGTAATTGCGTCTTGCAACTATTATTAATACGATAATCACGGTTACAGTATTCACTACAAACAGGTTTGTCGGAGAATCTATTGAACAAACCTTAGGTCCTTGGGGACCAGCACTGCCAGGGGGTCCAAGAGGACCAGGAGGACCCTAAAAAGAAACAATATCAAGTTATTTACACATTGATGCTTCAGTGGGGCAGAGTTGACTGTACATTAAATCCAAAATGGTGCTGGCTTTGCATTAGTTGTGAAAGATTTGCCAATATGACATATTCATATTTCATCGTGAAACATCTGAGCTACTTACAGGTTCACCCTTAGCACCAGGACTACCAGGAGCACCAATTCCACCAGCAGCACCCTAGAATTGAAAAATTGAGTCAAACTACTCTCACACCAAGAAATCTTGACTAAAGCTTTACAAAGTCAAATTCAGCTGTACATATTATTTAAGCTTACCTGCACGCCTGAAACACCAGGTTCACCTTTTCCACCAGGATTACCAGGAAGACCCTAAATTGAAATGTCATCAATAATCATAATAATGTAGTCATTAATTGTGATGTCATCAATAATCATAATGATGCCATACGTAACGAGTCGTCTTACCTGAGGACCTTGAGGACCAACAGCTCCAGTATCACCTTTCTCTCCTCTATCACCCTATATAAACCAAAAAACACATCATGTGTTTGTTCTAACCAATATACCATGTGTACATGAATGTCCATATATGATTCTGTATGTCACCTTTTGTCCAGTACGTCCTGAAGGTCCTGGTGGTCCAGTTTCTCCTTGCTCGCCTTTGTCACCTGCCATACCTTGCTCACCTCGTGCTCCAATACCTCCTGGTGGACCCTGATGAAAACACAATAAAGTTAGGAACATATTTATCAGGATCATCCAATATCATCCTTGTCTTGTACTCACTTGTCTTCCAGGATCCCCACGATCTCCTTTAGCTCCAGCTTGACCTGGTGCACCCTAAAATACAAAATGTGTTACAACGTGCTGCAATCTGAAATCCGGAGTCTAAGAAGTTGTGGATATTGATTCAATAAATTAGCAAAAGCGAACTGGCAATGTTGCTAACCTGCATGCCTGCATTTCCAGGAGGTCCTTGTAAGCCTCGTGATCCATCAGATCCCTTTTCACCACGAGGTCCAGTCTGACCTTGTGGGCCTTGTTCTCCTGTGGGTCCCTAAATATTAATAAATATTGTCAGCTATACTTTATTAGAAAATTTGGGGGATAGGTGAGGGTATTATTACTTACTGGAGGTCCCATTTGTCCCTGTTGTCCTGGTGGTCCTGGAGGTCCTTGAGATCCCTACAAAAAGATGAATAATCTGGGAAACTGTACTTCGGATGTATCTGGGGTGCGTAGTTATCTTAACGTAGTTCAGCTTACAAGCACTTACCGGAGCTCCGGGGTCACCTGGTTTTCCAGATTCACCTGGGCTGCCTTGATTACCCTTTTCACCTTCTTGGCCTGGGGGACCTGTAGGTCCAGCTGCCCCCTGTTGGCCCTAGGGAAACAAACAGCAAACACGGAATTGAAACAAGCGTCTTTGCCCTATCTCTCCGCAGTTAAAGTACTCGGAAATGGCAACTTTCTTGTGAATCGTGACTATCGTGACTATCGAGTCGTTTAGCAATGACTCTTCAACTTACTGGTGCTCCTGGTTTTCCGTCCGATCCTGCATCACCTTGAGGTCCTTCAGGTCCCTGGAAATGATAAAAAGTGAGCACTTTATGAACGTTTTTGTATGGTGTTTGAACGCCGTTGATTCAGGAACTTACAGTGTCACCCTTTTCTCCGCTTGGACCTGAAGCTCCTTGTGGTCCTGGTCGTCCCTGGGGAACAAGAACAGAATGTTTCCATTAGCCACATCGACTGAATGAAACAGCGGTGCTTTTGGCCATTGAATATACTTACAGGTGAGCCTGCACTACCAGGTTGTCCGGGAGAGCCAGGGCTACCAGGGGGTCCCTAATGGATAGAATGATATACCTTGTGGTTAACTTGTTATTAATTGGTACTAAATGAAGGGCACTTTGGATACATACCGGTGGCCCTGTGACTCCTGATGGTCCCTCATTACCCTTCTCTCCTGGGGCACCCTTGGACAAAATAAATTACATGGATTAGTCTGGGCTTGTGGATTAAAAGCTTGGTATAACAAGAAATTCATCTTGTCATTGAAAATTCACTAGATTAATTAAAAATAAGAAGTGTGTACTCACAATCGGTCCCCTGGAACCTTTAGGTCCTATTGCTCCAGGTGCACCCTGAAATACACAAACAACAAAGGTTAACCATTGACAAGAGTAAATGCCATTACAGGAATCTATAAATCTAGTTTGTTTACAGTATACTTAATTAAGAATATATAACTTACAGCACTGCCAGCCGCTCCTTGTTCTCCAGCCGCTCCACGATCACCCTAAAATAAAGTTAAAAAACAATGAAATCTTTCAGACCTCTCATTCTCATTTCATGTACATGCTTTTACTGTCAAATATATGTGCTAACTTGCTGTAATGATCAAACTTAAATGAGCAAATGTTAAAGGTTTGATGGATTACCTTTGCTCCAGTATTTCCCTTTTCTCCTGGCATACCTGCTTGACCTGGTGCACCCTGCAACATATTGGATTATTACACTTATCTTATTCAAATTGATCTGATTCGTGCACAATTTTTACCGATTTTTCAATTCCAAGCAACTTACATTTCTACCCTGCTGGCCTGGTTCACCTTGAGGTCCCTTTTCTCCTTGAGGTCCCTAAAGAACCGCAAAGAATGAGGCTGTGGAGACACTTTCCCGGAAAGTAAAGTGTGTGTGCCGTTTCAATTGAGACAAGTCAACAGCTATAAAGTCATCCTGAAATGCACCAATTGATTTCACTACAAAATTTTGCAGTTTTACTGGTTTATGATGCTCCATCCTGCTTTGGTGACTGATCTCATTGATTTTGGCTTGATCAAAATTTAGTTTGTTTTGCAATGCATCAGGTCCATGAGAAATTATCAATAGGCATGCTCCTACCCTTTGTCCAGGCAAGCCGCTTGGTCCTTGGCTACCAGGCTTTCCTGGGTTACCCTGTGAAAAAGGAGAGAGTGAGGTTTAACATATTTTTTAAAGAGTGATAGGCATAGGTCATCACAAAACTTACAGGCTCCCCACGAGCTCCAGGCAGTCCAGCTGGTCCAGGCTTTCCTCGTGCTCCCTAGTTCAGAACGATAGATACTAACATTACCATTTCTCCAAGCTAATTCATTCTGATATTCTGTAACACAGAATTTTTATAATGCCACTACCAATTTAATACAGTTGAAGACGTTTTTTCATGGAGAAATTCTTACCGAGCTTCCATCTGATCCAGGCAATCCTCTAGGTCCTTGTGGTCCTGGTGCACCCTATATGTATGCAGAGATAAACAGTTCAAATTCCTTTACCGTTTCACAGGTAGTAAAATGTGTTCACTACGTACCGCTGCTCCACGTTCTCCTGGTGCTCCTGTCTGTCCTGCTGATCCCTAGATGTGCATAGTAAAAATTTTAGCACTAGCCATGTAATATCCCTTGCAATCTATCAATGTCTTACCTTAGCTCCTGGTGATCCAGCTGATCCCGGCTGGCCCCGTTCTCCTGGTGGACCCTGAGGAAGAAAGAAAATTTTTAAATCCACAAGAAGTTCTTCCTTAGATATTGCCTTCAATACTTACTCTTCTCCCTCTTGCTCCAGGCTGTCCTGATGGACCACTGCTTCCCTGGAATTAAAGCAAATTTTCAATAGCAATGCTAGTCTTTCTTCCCTTTTAGGGATACAAATACAAATCTGTTCATTCATTGATAAATTTATGCGGAGTCGTCCTCATGGTATAACTTCGTAAAAAAACTTTTGAAGACATTTTGATTCTTACCCTTGAACCTTTCTCGCCCCGTCTTCCAGGATAGCCTCGTGGTCCAGTTGATCCCTAGAATATATTTGAGTAACAACAATTTAATGAATAAAACAATATTTTGCTGCAGGGTTTAGAGGATTAATCATTTTCCTCTTTACTTTTTAGTATTAACCAACAACGGCTAGCAGGAATTGATTGTTACCTTACAGAAGTAATCATTTTATGTCCAATTCTCTTTTTACTGACTTACTTTGAGACCAGGGGGTCCAGTGTAGCCTGGTAAACCACGTTCGCCACGATCACCCTAACACAAATCACAAACTAGAGGATCCGTTTACCTTCAAGAACCTGAAAGCCTGAATGGTTAAGAATTCTCACCTTTGATCCTGGGGAACCAGGAGGTCCTGGCGGTCCAGAAACACCTTGCATACCCTAGGATGAATTAACCACAGATATGAAGTCAATGTTTAGTCTTTCTGCAGTGTGAAAATTCATGCTTTCGAGTGTAGATATGAGATCTGTTTGATAAACAAACCTTCTTTCCCTCACCACCATCTGGACCTGGAAGACCTGCACTTCCAGCAACACCCTAAAAATTATAACACTCATTAGAAAAATTTGTTCAAATCTTCATTAGGGTGCTTCATAGAACAACTGTTCGTTAAAACACTCGACACAAACTGTATCAATTAATCACCTGATCACCCTTGGCTCCTTGATCTCCTTTCTCACCAGGCATACCAGCTTCGCCTGGTTCACCTTTGGGTCCTGGTGAACCACGTGTTCCAGTTGATCCCTAGACAAGAGCACAACGAATTCTATTACCATTGCCTCGATTTGTCAAACATAGCCATGAATGAATTAGCTTTATTTCTTCAAGAAAGTCTGCTATGGCTTCCTACCTTAATACCTCGAGGACCAGGATAACCTGAAGGACCAGATGGACCTGGTGGACCCTAGAAGAATAAAATCATTGAAAAAACATTACAGCCACATGCATGTACTACACGAGACGAAACTGTTATAATCAACTTTAGGCTATTGTGATCTTTTATACAAGGAACAAAGTCTGTTTTCCACTCTGCAAATTTGTTTGAGCAAAAAACAAATCAAGCAAGGTTATTGGATATCCTTCTATTTTTTGCAGCGAGTCCCATTACTAGATTTATATTTGCTCAAACAAACTTGTGAAGTGGAAAACAGGCTTAAGTTTTAAGGAATCTCCGTGGGACTTACTGTATCACCCTTAGGACCAGCTGGACCTTCGGCTCCTGGAAGACCCTGAATGTTTGGACAAATGGATTAGATTACATTTTGTTCTCCAACTTATTTATCTTGAACCTTCATTTTCAGAGTTTCATTTGTTGCTTCACGGAGCTGTGATTCTACTTACAGGAGTGCCGTCTGTTCCTGGGAAGCCAGGCATGCCTGGCTTTCCTTGTTCACCCTGCAACAACAAAACAAGACAAAACAAGGTTAGATGCTATATATTATGTAATTTTTGTTTTTACCTGCAAATTGCAATGGTTTGAAAAGGATGTGCATGCTAGTTTTGACTCAAAATGGTATGAAATCCATGAACGACTTAATATCTTTTTCAAATCCCATCATGAATTTTGCAGCTAGCAATTTCAAAGGATTTTGCAACAATATTGATGCATTTACTGGAATGGAAAACCCTTGATAAGCTTGATGGTTAAAACATTATCCTACCTTATCTCCTGGGGCTCCATTGCCTCCTTGAGGTCCCGGTGGTCCCTATGGATACATGATCAAATATACTTAGCACAAACATACACACACACACACACACTATATTTGTCCTTCAACTTTAACATACCGAAGGTCCTCGGATACCTGGGCTACCAGGATTACCATTCACACCAGGGTCACCCTAGGAATGAAATGAAAATAATTTGACATAAAGACTAAATGCATTATTCCTGAGCAAGGAAGCGATGCTTGTCCCAACTGGCTTGCGTACTAATTCTAACTGGCTATTTACACTGCATGCACCAAAACGTTTGTCTGTTTATCTGCTGTAAAATCAGATCCCAGATATTGAATATCAAACCTGAGGTCCGCGTGGTCCAATATTTCCTCTCTCTCCTGGGGGTCCCTATGGACAAGAAATCTTTTACTTTTAAATATTTCAAAATACTTCGAATGAAAACTCTACAACACTAAAGTTTATTGAACATCACTGTTAGCCTGATAATTTCTATCTAGTTAGCTGAGGTTACTTACAGTCTGTCCACGTAGTCCAGGGGCTCCACGCATTCCTGGTTCTCCTGGGTTACCCTGTTGAAAACGATATAGGTCATGATGAATACATAGGTTAACATCTCATGATTTCAGTTCATTGAAAATATCAGCAGTGGTAGTAGTTAGCATACTCTCTCTCCTGGTGTTCCGCGTGGTCCTGATTCTCCGTTATCTCCCTAGCAAAGAAAAATAGTGTGTTTGATAGAATATTCACCTGTCCACTAGCTACATTGCACAGAATACTGTAGACCAAATAGCTCAGATGTATTCTGATAACTGATTTATAAAGAAGTAACATCAACATTACAGTGATCTGGTTGACTTGCACTTACTCGCTCTCCGACTTCTCCTTTCTCTCCTGAGGGTCCTTGAGGACCTTGGTCCCCCTAGAATATGATGACAAGAAAATTTCTTAGCAGACTAAGACATGAGTTCTTTGAATGTTTGCATGGTGACTTACTATATGTATAAGACTTTGTAGAAATACCACGTAAATTTATTTATGCAAAACTTTAAACTCAGACATGGTCAGAAAATGTGGCAAACTCAAAAGCTTCTGTAATTGGCTGCAACATTAAGTTGCAATATTCCATTGTGGTAGCATCAAAGATGATTTTGAGTGGAAATATTACCTTGGGACCTTTATGTCCATTCATACCGGGCATTCCATCATAACCTCGTGCACCCTATGGAGACATTTCAGTATATGAGGAACGCTATAAAAATTTTTATATAGATGCTGGTTAAATCTTTCAGATCACCTAGTTTGGTTTGCTCTGTATTAATTACCTTGGGTCCTGGAGGTCCCTGTGGTCCTGGAGGTCCATCATTACCACGCTTGCCCTAGGAGAAGAAAAATCTTATGCATCAGCATACTCCGTCCTCCTCCTCATAAGGCAATTCCAGACCACTCACAGGTTTTCCAGGTCGGCCAGCTGGGCCACGTGGTCCGTTTGTTCCTGGTGGTCCCTAGGATGAAATACATGATCAGCTAATAACGTGTATGCTACGACGTTAACGGTTTCGAAGTTAATTATTTTAACTGAAAAGCGTTCTTACCATCTCTCCATTTGCACCAGGAGGTCCAGGTGGGCCTGGGGGTCCAGCATATCCCTAGGAGAAAAAAGGATTAGAATTCTTGGTTCTTTCAGGGCAATTGTCATTGTAATGGTAAATTGTGATGTACTTACTTGAGCTCCAGGTTTGCCAGGTCGACCAGGAGGTCCTCGTGGTCCTGGTCCCTAAATATGTAGTAAAACAACATGTGTTTGCAATGATGAAACCATCTTTGAAGGCAACGCGTGCCATATTTCCCTCCTCCATTTTGTCAGTTAACTTAGTTAACTGCAGGATTATTTTCATACCTACCGATGGTAGATTAGAAAAGATATCTCTGATAGTTCCTGGTGAAGGCCCTTTTCCATCACCAGCTCCACTCCATGCTCCTGCTAATCGGCCCATGTCCTGTGAAAACAAGACAAGAACACTTTATCTATGTTTTTCACTTTTTATCATTCTGTGTTGAAGAAAAAATCCTTGACAGATTTTTTCCAACCAAATCTACCAGGGTCTTGGAGGCCATGTTACTTACAATGTCAATGCTGGGTCCTGGGGCTCCAGGAGGACCTGGGTCTCCGGCAGGTCCATCCCGACCTGGATTACCCTGAAACAAAAGTTTTGCTGTAGGTAAATCACAAGTAGAGAATTGCTGTAATTGCCTTGAATCAAATGTAAATCAAGAAATAATGCAGAAGGCAGAGTGTTTGGTCTCAGATTGTTCATGCAGGTGATGGTTTTCTGTATTCTTAACAGCTACTGAGAATAGTATCAAAAGGTACATTGTCCATTTATATTTTGGTATCTTACCGGTGGTCCTGGTGGTCCAGGAGGACCTTGTCCTCCGCCTTTGCCAGATGCTCCTGGAGCACCCTGAAATACAAGAAAATGATGTACATAATTAGTGTGTCACACACAGAGTACATATCCTTGGGTGTCAACGCAAACTGTTTGTTGGTTTGGTAGCATGATAAAGTACCATGCTCGAGTTCGGTTGTGGTTTGCACTTATGATGCTACTACAATAGGAGGTGGAAATTGTAGGAGGAGTGGCTCCCTTCTGGCTTCACTGTGAGCAGATGTCTTAAGTGGAGCGGTAAGGTAATGATTCTACTTACACGTGCTCCTGGTGCACCATTGGCTCCCTTGTCACCTTTGATCTGTAACAAAAATAAGTTGATGACAAAGTAAACAAACAGTCAAACAAACAAACAAACAAACAATTCTTACATAATAAGTGGACCCATCCACAACTACCACAGTATCAGGAATCTTAGTCACATCAGCAGATTGAATGTTTCCTTCAGCAGATTGTCGGAGAACTTCGACTGGCTCGATCTCGCGATCTTTCTTTGTAACTTTGTTCTTACATTCCACAACATCACCACAGTAAGCTGCTGCCTTCTCAGGCATACCGGGAATAATTGCAACTTCTTCAACAAATCCCTAAATTTTGGAGAAAACTTGCAGTAACTTAAACCAATTACATAATTAATTCGAGCAGGAAGAGTGGCTAAACTTACATTAAAACTATCTCCGGTGAATCGTTGTCCAAACAGAGTCTGACCTCCTTTAATGAGGTCTTTTGGGAAATTTTTTCTTGGCATGTAAGAAACACTCTCGCAATCAATCAAGACTTCAACGTGGTCTTCGTCGACAGCAATGGCAACTGTATGCCACATTTCATCTTGAATGTATTCTTCCACATCCAAGTCGATAGTGCCTTTGGAGTGCTCTAGCTGCAGTGGTTTAGCTTTGACAGCCAAAACTGGACTGCTATTCTCGGAGTAGACAGTGAAAATATGACCTTTCGTGTCTTTTTTCAACTTGATCGTCATCAGTATAGCGAATTTTTCCAAGTTTAACCCTAGGAGGAATGGGAAAGATTATGGCTTGGGTAGACTGCGAGAATTTTTAAATCAAAGTTTGCTAAAACCGGTTTATCTAGAGCAGCCCTAGTAGCAGAGCACACATTTAATCATTCATAGACTTGCAAGTGAAAATGCAAAATGATTATGAAAATATGAAAAGCTACCTTGTGGGAAAACTTTGCTTGTGTCCATCATCAGTCTAGCAGTTTCATCCAACTCGTAAGCTGCATCGTGGCAGAATTTGCTCACAGCCTTTACTCCTTTAGTTTGATCTTTTAGTCCTAGTATCTTCACTAAGTCGGCTGAACCTAAAGTTTAGAGTTAAAACCACAGATGATGATGGGTGGGGGTCATTAAGTTCCTGTTAACTAGTTTTGAACTGAGACTGGATAGCTATATCAGTTATGGTGTATGATTTAGGTATTATATGTGGTATTTTTAGCGTTTAGGTAGTTGTGTGGAGTAGTGCAGCCACGCGTCAAGTTCTGAGAATTGACCAAGCTCTTCGTTGCAATCTGATATATCTCTGGTACAGACTAGTATAGAGTCATCTGATATGTCATTTACCGTATTAGTATATGAAGTACTATCAGTTTAATGTACATCAGAAAGTCCTTGAGTTGAATTAAAGCGTTGGCTTATCGAATTTGCTAAGACTAGGAACGGGTATATGCTACAGTCTACAAGAAACGATCGTTTCCGCAGAGAAATACGAAGACACTTAATGTTGCTGTAGTCCGTTCTTTTCTCAACATGCAATCCTTGCATTGCGCATTGTAAGCAAAGTATCAAACGAAATTTTCTGATTACATTGTGGAAATTGTATTTTACCGTTTAAAGAGTTTGCGCACTTTTAACACTACTTCACTTTTACAGATACGCACTTTTATGTATTTCTACAAAATTAGGGAATTTCTCATATAAAATTACCCATAAACTTTGTATCTTTATTTCAATTTGTGTTTGTTTATCTACGTTTACCATACTAACAATATGTTGTAGATATACACACCAGGACAGTTGGCTAATGAAAATTAGCATTACTCAAAATACACACTTTGGGAAATTATCGCTTCAATGATTCGGGCATTGCTACTACCATAAATTGTGCTTTGAACATTTTCACGATAGTAAGAGCTAGTTGACGCCTCGCTGTTTATCAAAAGTAAATTCATTGATCAATAGGCTGTTGCATTCATGGCATACCATTTTCACCCTATGCGAAAATCTCGCGCGCTGAATTAAACTATAAATCATTGAGCAAAAAACATAATTTGAATGAGGGCTGTATTACACTCTGGCACTCGCGTTCACCAAGTATTAACAAAATGTACATGTTTGCTGACAGACAATTGTATATTACAACAATGTCGTTCATTTTACGTAACTTGAGTCATTTTACTGTGTACTGTTAAATTTTCACATAACATACATCTTTACTGCGTAAAAGCGCATATTATGTGTAAGTTTATGAATTATACACATCTTTGCAATTTGATGCGCACACGCCTAAGAGGTCATCATTTTATATATATAACCTCGAACAAGAGACCTATTGTGCGAACCAGTTTGGATAATCGAAATTGTTTGTGCGCAAATAAATGTTAAAGCATTTCCATAATGTTTACCAAGGTTGATGTGCGTCTAAGTTTGTTGCAATTAGAATATAATGCGTCATATTCTAGTTACAAACAGTTGTATTTACTCACCGTCTGGTAAATTCCGACCGTACGAACTGCCGATAAGACAAACTGATATCACCAGCAGATGAAGCAACATTGTGGCACCTAGGATATAATACAATCGTCAAAACAAGGCTAGAAAAACTTCAAGGAATAGATTTCTGCATACATTGCGTGCTTACTTTTGCGTTCAGTTGCTCCGGCTCTCAGCGAAAGCGCAAGACTCACGACCAGAACGCAGCGCTGTGATATTAATTCTATCCGCTGCCCACTTCAAACGAGCGCACTTCAAAACGTTTGTAATTTGATCTTGCGGTATTAGGCTGTTCTTTGAGGTTGACGCAACGACAAGACTCTTTTGTTGTGGAAAGCGCGCGTGCACAAATAGCCATTATTAACATAAAATTCGTAAGAGCTAAAAATTCTTATGGAAAGCTGTTGCAATATTTAACTGTGTGTGGTAAACGCTTCGGCAGGTTTCAGTAAATGATTTTGAATTGTGCAGCTACGGAAAAATGCGTAATATGCGTAGAGAATTGGATTTGAGTCATTTGACAAGTTCTT
>JAODVQ020515012.1:0-25115 GCA_025400075.2 Phenganax stokvisi
CCGTAAGGGCCTTCGGTACGGACAGGCTGCACATGAACGCGCCGGTTGCCGTAAAGCCCAACCATTCGGTGGCCGTCGCGGTCGGCCGGGTGAAGGCCCGGATCCACATTCGATCCTGGTCGTCGATCTGAATCTCGGTCACGGCGGGAAACTTGTCCTTGACCGGAATGACGTCCAGGCGCTTCCGACGCAGCTGTACCGGGCTAAGCCTCCCACGAAGCCGTGATGCTCGTTCGCTATCGCCTGGCCTCGGTGCCAGATAGTCGGTGCTAAAGGCTTCCACGTCCTCTTTCCGCACTGACAGATCACCCGGCTCCCAACGCACGATCGACTCAAGTCGGATTCCACGGTGTATCCGAACCTCTGGCGAGCGGCCGTCCGACATGTACCAGAGGTCGCCGCGGGTCGAAAAAACGCCTCGTGACTCGAAGAGGGGACCACTCGCCATCCTCGACTCTCGGTCGACCCACCCGCGTTCCCCGTAGGGCAGCGTCGCCAACGTGTCAATCAGCTGACCGCTCCAGTCGTACCGAAGGACCTGCAGGAACTGCGGCGTCAACTGCTGCGCCTCGAACCTGCGCAGGTCGTGGCTGCCGAGAACTATCGCATCCCGTCCAAGCACACCCAGCCGGCCCGTGGGATTGGGCACCGGTGGCTCGAGCCTGACGCTTCTTTCGTGGGACAGGTCAGGGCCGAAGAGCACGATTCGCCCCAACCCCCAATCCCAGACGATGATGGAGTCGCTGGCCACAAAGTCGAACTCGATGGGGTCGATGAACTCGCCAGGCCCCTCTCCCTGGCGACCGAGGGACTGGAGAAACTGCCCGTCCTGACCGAACACAAACAGCTCGTGAGACCCCCGATTCAGCACTACGAGGCGACCATCGTCCATCCGGTCGAGATCTTCGACCCGGAAGAGTGTCCATTCGCCGGAGGCCGGGCTGGCAAGGCGCATGTCCGGTGTCTCGGCCAACGGACAAGCGTTTCCATTACCTCCATCGGAGACGGCGCTCATGGTAATACGCACCCCAGCGCTGTCCGTCACATCTACAGTGTCCGGGACAGTGCCCTCGCTACCGCCGAGGATGAGAGCCATGAGGGCTGTCGGGTAGTGGTACACTCAGCAGTCTTCGTAATGGCAGTATGGACCGATTTCCACACAGTGCTCATCTGTGCCGCTGAAGACGCAAACGTCAGAGAATGGTGGATCCAGTTCGAAACAGGATTTCTGGTTGCAGTGGTTCGCTACTGCAGGTGTCGTGCTCGCGATCAGCGCGAACAGTGCTCCGGCGACGACAGGGAAGATTCGTCGAAGGTTCATTGGAACTCCCTCGTTTCATGGGGTCATTGAGGCGGCGGCTTTCGCCCCTCTATACTTCAAGGGCACCCTGAACGACGCGAAATGTTTCACTTTGCCCACGAACCAGTGTGCTGCCCAACGAGGCAACCACACCGGTCTCTGACGTAGCAGCCAAGTATCGAGCCCTGGGTTGCGCCGCTACGTGCCGGCCTCATCCGAGGTGGGTAGGTGAGACATACGCTTCTGTTCCTCAGATACCTTGGCCCTTAGAATCTTGATTCCGCGGTGCCAGCGCACCCGTACCGTTGCACTACTGATCCCCAGGGCTTCCGCGATCTCATCGTCCCGCTTGCCATCGAGCTTGAGCCGGACAACTTCGCGCTGGCCTGGGTGGAGGTGACGAACCGCGTCCGTCACGATCCCTAGCCGGTCGTAAAGCACCCCCTCGCGTTCCCAGTTCTCCACCACCCGTGGCTCCCGCTCGAGCCCGACGGTGGGGTCTGCCAGTCCCTTCGCCCAAATCTCTCCACGGTGTTTCCGCTTCGTTGCCGCCCGCAAGCCAGCGTACCTGGTGATCGTTCTTAGCCACTGGCATGGGTGCTTCACTGCCGGAACCCGATCCGTTAACGACAGCGCCTTGACCGCGGCCTCCTGGACGATGTCGTCGGCGCGGATCGCATGACCCTCATACCTTCTGGCAACCTCCAGCATTGCGGCCCGGTGTTCGGTCAGCCAGCGCTCAAGCGTGGCGGCCGGTTGGTTGCTACGCCCCGCTCCATTGGATCGCCTTGTGCCCGGATGGCGCTCATCGCTCATGTGACATCCTCTTTCCGGTTGGCAACGATTGCAGCTGGTCACTGCGTTCACACCTATCTGACAGTCTTCGGTCCGAGAACGTGCAATTCTCTGGGGCCCATCGATGCGCGTAGCAGCACCTCTCGTGGGCTTGATCTCTCTCGCTCCTCCTAATTGGCTAACAGCCGTGGGTCCGAGAACGTGCAATCCCGTCGGGCCCATCGATGCGGGCAGCACTTCTCGTGGGGCTGATGTCGTGGGCTTGATGTCCCTCGCCGCGACTCCTGCGGAACCCTACCTTCACTCCTCCGTCGGAGTGCGCCCACACCACGTATGCGAGTCCTCCATGCGCGAACACTGGACCAGCAGGATCGGCTTCATTCTCGCCACTGCCGGATTCTCGGTAGGGCTCGGGAACATCTGGCGCTTCCCCTACCTCGCGGGCGAGAACGGGGGCGGCGCCTTCCTGCTGGTCTATGTCGCCTTCGCGATCCTCATCGGGATTCCGTTGATGACCGCCGAGATCACGCTGGGACGCACCTCGCAACTCACGCCCGTCGCCGGTATGGGGCGCCTTACCGGCTCGAAGACCAGTCCGTGGAACCTGATCGGGTGGTTCGGGATCGCCTCGGCCGTGCTGATCACCTCGTACTACGTCATGGTGATCGCGTGGATGACGGCCTATTTCGTGGTCCTTGTCGGCGGCGGCAACATGGGGCAAACGCCGGACGAGACCCGTGCCGCGTTCGATGGCTTCATCTCCAACCCCGGGCCCGTCTTCGGCTACGCGCTCCTGGTCACCTTCCTGGTCGCGTTCGTGGTCAGCCGGGGCGTCGCCAGGGGAATCGAACGGTACGCCAAGTTCCTGATGCCGCTGCTGGTCGTGATCCTGCTGGCGCTGGCGGTGCGGGCGATGACGCTTCCGGGGGCCGGCGCCGGTTTCCTGTGGTACCTGACGCCCGACTTCTCCGCCCTGCGGCCGGCCTCGTACCTCGCCGCGCTCGGACAGGCGTTCTTTTCGATCGGGATAGGAATGGCCGCGGCCTTCGGGCTGGGCAGCTACCTGGACCGGCGCGACAGCGATGTGCCGGGGAACGCCGCGATGGTCGTCGCCTTCGATACGGGCGTTGCGGTCGTCGCCGGGCTGGTGCTCTTCCCCGCGCTGTTCGCCTTCGGGATGAATCCGGACCAGGGCGCGGGCCTGCTGTTCATCACCATGACCTCGCTCTTCCAGCAGATGCCGGGCGGCGCGGTCTTCGGGGCCGCGTTCTTCTTTCTGATGATCATCGCGGGTTTCACGTCGCAGGTCGCCCTGTTCGAGATCCTCGTCGCGTCGCTGGCGGACTCGCGCGGCATGAGCCGCGGCAAGGCGGTGCTCGCTTGCGCCGTGGGATCGTTCGTGGTCGGCGTCCCGGTGATCCTGTCGCAGGGCCCCTGGGCCGACATCCACATCTTCGGGATGAACTTTTTCGACTTCGCCGACACCGTTTCCAGCGACTACATGCTCGCGGCGGGCGGGCTCCTGATCTCGCTGTACATCGTGTCCCAGTGGGGGTGGAAGCGGTTCCGGGAGGAAGCCAACCGGGGCGCTGGGCGCGTCCAGGCGAGCGCCGCGTGGCGATTCCTCTTCCGCTTCATCATCCCTGTCGCGGTCGCGATCGTGCTGCTGGGTGGATTCGGGGTCGGGGCCGGCAACCCGCCGCTCTTCCTCGGCTCCGCGGCCGCAGTCATCGTGGCTTATGCCGTCCTGCTTCGACGCTTTCCTGCGTAGGCGCGGCTTCGTCCTCCTCGACGGGGGGCTGGCGACCGAGCTGGAGAGCGTGGGGCACGATCTCAACGATGCGCTCTGGTCGGCGAAGGTGCTCGTGGAGCACCCGGACGCCGTCGAAGCCGCGCACACCGCGTATCTGCGCGCGGGCGCGGACTGCGTGATCACCGCCACGTACCAGGCCACCTTCGAGCGCCTGGCCGAGCGGGGCGTCACGCGCGCCAGGGCCGAGACCGTCTTCCGCACAGCGGTCGATCTGGCCGTCCGCGCACGCGACGGCTTCTGGACGAACCCGGCCAATCGCGCGGGACGCACGCGCCCCCTCGTCGCCGCCAGCGTCGGCCCCTACGGCGCCTACCTTGCCGATGGCTCCGAGTATCACGGCAACTACGGGGTGGGGCGCGACGCGCTAGCCGGCTTCCACCGCCCGCGTCTGCGCCTTCTCGCCGACACCCCGGTCGACATCCTCGCCTGCGAGACGATTCCGTCGTTCACCGAAGCGCGCGCGCTGGCGGCCGTCGTCGAGGACGAGTCCGACAAGCCCGCCTGGTTCACCTTCACCTTCCGCGACGAGCGCCACATCAGCGACGGGACGCCGATCGACGTGGTGGCCGCGTGGGCCGCCGACACCGCGTGCGTCCACGCGGTCGGCGTCAACTGCACGCCGGCCCGCCTGCTCCCGCCGATCATCCGCGCCCTCGCCGCCGCGACAGGCAAGCCCGTGGTCGCCTACCCCAACGGCGGCGGCGAGTGGGACGCCGTGACGAAGACGTGGGGCCGGGCCGAGGCGGAACCCGATTGGGGGGCCGCGTGCCGGAGCTGGGTCGCGGCGGGTGCAAGGGTGGTGGGAGGCTGCTGCCGAGTCGGCCCCGAAGCCATCCGTGCGATGCGTTCCGCGCTTGCCGCCCGCGCGTCGGAGGCGCACACTACGGCATGAATGGCGACCGAACGAGACTCGCCGTGATGGCCTGGCGCAACCTGTGGCGGTACGGGCGCAGGACCCTCACGACCATCGCCGCGATGACGCTGGCGCTGCTCACGCTCGTGGTCTGGACATCGTTCACGCAGGGATTCCTGCGCGACCTGCAGACCACGATCGTCGAGGTCGAGATCGGCGACATGCAGGTCCACCCGCCCGACTACCGGAACCAGCCGTCGATCTTTGATCGAATCGGAGCCCCCTCCGAACTCGTGGACACCCTCGGCGCCATGGGGTTCGACGCCTCCGCACGTCTTCTCGGTGGCGGGCTGGCGGCGGCGGGCGATGCCTCGGCGGGCGTCTCGCTCAGGGGGATCGAAACGGACCAGGACAGGCGGGTGAGCGTCGTCTACGACCGTGTCGCGCAGGGCAGCTGGCTCGACCCTTCCGACCCTGCCGGGGTCGTGATCGGTGACAGGCTCGCCAGAACGCTGGACGTAGGATTGGGGGACGAGCTTGTCCTCCTCAGTCAGGCCACCGACGGAAGCATCGCGAACGGTCTGTACCGGGTGCGAGGAATACTCGCCCCGTTCAGCGAGGCGACGGACCGTGGCGGAGTGTTCCTGGTGCGCCAGGCGTTCCTCGACTTTTTCGTCCTCCCGGGCGGAGCGCATCAGGTGGTGGTGCGCAATACCGAAGGCCAGCCTCTCGAGACTTCCGCGGCACGGATCCAGGCGGTCGCCCCCGGCCTCGATGTTCTCACCTGGCGCGAACTCTTCCCGACGCTCGCCACCATGCTGGACTCGGTGGAGAGCACGATGTACATCCTCTTCATGATCGTGTACCTGGCGATCGCGATCCTGCTCATCAACGCGACGCTCATGGCGGTCTTCGAGCGCATCAGGGAGCTGGGGCTGCTGAAGGCCGTCGGGCTTTCGCCGACGCGGGTGGTCGGTCTGATCCTGTGGGAGGGTTTCTTTCAGGCCATGCTGGCCGCGGCGGCGGGGCTGATTCTTTCCGTTCCCGTTCTCTTCTATGTCACCCGGGTCGGGATCAACCTGGCGGCGCTGGGCGGCCAGGTCTCGATATCGGGGATCGGACTCGACCCGGTCATGCGCGGCATCGTCAATCCGACGATAGTCGTCGGCCCACTGAGTACCATGTTCGTGATCGTACTGCTTTCGATGCTCTATCCCGCGCTGAAGGCGGCGCGGATCAAGCCGGTGGAAGCCATGCGGCACCAGTAAATCATGGTTGATACTGAAATGATATCAGAATGCTATCGTCTGTGAGGATGTCATGAAAAAGACCAGCCTGTGGATGATGGCCTGGCGCAACCTGGGCCGGAACCGCCGCCGAACGCTGCTCACGCTGGCTTCGATCGCCTTCGGTGTCTTCCTCGCGATCTTCTCGATGGCGGCCCAGGATCGGAACTGGCAGGACATGATCGATCTGGGCGCGCGCATGGGCGGCGGGCACGTGACCGTGCAGCACCCCGAGTACCTGGACACGCCGAGCCTGTCACGGACCGTGACCGGAACGGACGCCCTCGTCGCGGCTGCCGCCGGCGACGACGAGGTGGACCGCGCCGTCGAGCGCATCAGCGGCCAGCTCATGGTGAGCACCGCGCGAGAGAGCTACGGCGCCTCTTTCATCGCCTTCGACCCCGAAGCCGAGGACTCCACGACCCTGTCCTACCTGGAGGCGGTTTCCGAGGGCGAGATGTTCGCCGCCGACGATGCCACGGGCGTGGTCCTCGGAGCGCAGTTGGCCCGGAATCTCGGGGCGGAGCTCGGAGACAGGGTCGTCTACACGGCCACCGACCGCAACGGTGACATCGTGGCCGGGCTCGGACGCGTTCGCGGCATTCTGCGCACCGGCGCGCCCAGCATCGATGTCGGGATGGTGCTGCTGCCGATCGAGGCGGTGCGGGACGTGCTCGGCTTCGCTCCCGACGAGGCCACCCAGGTGGCTCTCTTCATCACCGACCACCGCAGGTCGGAGGCGCTGGCCGCCCGGCTCCAGGAGCAGCTCGGCGACGAAGCCGCGGCCGTTCCCTGGTTCGAGGGCCGCCCGGACCTCTACGCGTTCATCGCCATGAAGGTGGGTGGCGGCATCGTCATGATCGGCGTCATCGCGCTCATGGTCGCCGCGGGAATCTTCAACACGGTCTTCGTCAGCGTCATGGAGCGACTGCGCGAATTCGGCATCATGATGGCGGTGGGCTTCAGCCCGGCAAAGCTCTTCCGGCTGGTCGTCTACGAGAGTGTGTGGCTCGGCGTCATCGGTCTGGTCCTCGCCGGAATGCTGACCATCGGCCCCTACCTCTATCTCAACCAGGTCGGCATCGACATGGGCACGATGCTGGGCGACAACCCCACGGAGATCTCGGGCGTCGCGATGGCGACCCAGCTCAGGTTCGGGATCTACCCCGAAAACGCGGTCCGTATCGTGGCCCTCGCCTTTGTGGCGGTGGTCCTCGCGGGCATCTATCCAGCGTGGCGTGCCGGCCGCGTCGAGCCGGTGGAAAGCATCAGACTCGGATGACCAACAGCAATCCTCGGAACAGCACCGTCGTCGAACTCAGCGACATTACCAAGCTGTATACGCAGGGCAGCCTCGAAGTCCAGGCGCTGCGCGGACTCGACCTGACCGTCGGCAAGGGCGAGTTCACCGCGCTCATCGGCCCATCGGGCTCCGGCAAGACCACGACGCTCAACCTCGTCGGCGGCCTCGACTCGCCCACCAGCGGCTCGGTCGCCGTGGAGGGTGTCGATCTCGGCACGCTAAACCGCAAGGAACTCAGCCGCCTCCGCCGCGACCGCATCGGCTTCGTCTTCCAGTCCTACAATCTGATCCCGGTCCTGACCGCCTACGAGAACGCCGAGATGGTGATGTGGGTGCAGGGCGTTCCGGCACCCGAACGCCGCAAGCGCGTCATGGAGTTGCTGCGGGCGGTCGGGCTCGAGGGTCTCGAGGACCGCAAACCGACGGAGCTTTCCGGCGGCCAGCAGCAGCGCGTCGCGATCGCCCGCGCCATCGCCTCCGACCCCGCCGTCGTCCTCGCCGACGAGCCCACCGCCAACGTGGACTCGGAAACCGCCGAGAACCTGATCTCGCTCATGGAGACCCTGAACCGCGACCGGGGCGTCACCTTTCTCTTCTCGACGCACGACCCGCGCGTGGTGGAGCGCGTCAAGCGCGTCGTGCGGCTCGTGGACGGCCGCGTGGACAGCGACGAGGTGCGCGCGGGCTGACCCGCGGCGGCTTCCGCACCCGCGCCCGAAGGTTTAGCTTCCTCCACTCACGGGACGTGGCGCAGTCCGGTAGCGCACCTGAATGGGGTTCAGGGGGTCGCCGGTTCGAATCCGGCCGTCCCGACTTGGACACGCCGTCCGTGGTCCCGCGGGAACGACCAGGGACGGCCGGATGCTCGAATGGGACAGCGGGACAGCCACCGGGCCGACCCGGTCTCAGAACGGCAGCCCTTCGCTCACGACGACCTCGCTGTCGCGCTCGGCGAGGGGCAGCGCACGCGGCCAGGCGCCGTCCCAGTCCCGCAACACGGCCCTGAGCTTCCCACTGCCCCGCTCGGTAACCATGGCCACGGGCCTGGATCCGAACTGCTCCAGGGTGTACGACCCTTCCGGCCCCGAAAACACCACCCGTTCGAGCGCACCGTCCCGATCGGGATCGAACGGCACCGTGAAGACGAAGTTTCCGCCCCCGTACTCCAGCGGCCAGACCTGGAAGCTGAACGAGAAGCGGCGCTCGCCCCGCGGGCCGAGACCCTCGAGCCGATAGGGACCGTCCTCGGTGGGAAGCGACACGGGCGCGTCGACCATGAACGCCGGATCAAGGATCAGACCGTCGAGGTCCGCCCTGCCCCACAGCAGCAGCGTCCTTTCGCCCGCACGCTGCGAGGCCGCCGGCCAATCGAGCGCCGCGGTCGCCGGCGCCGGCTCCTCCCTGAAGAGCCGGTAGCCCATTGCGCGGGAGAAGTGGTAGTCGCTGATCCACACGGGATCGCAGTAACCCATCAGGTCCTTGTACAGGGTTGCGTTGATAACGCGTTCGCTCTCGAAGTCGTAGCCCCAGGCACCGATCGCGCCGCCTTCGTAGGGGTACGCGGGATCGGGGTCGATGGCCCCCCCGCACGGCGCGTGGCGAAGGCCCATGTTGTGGCCCAGCTCGTGGGTCAGCGTGACCGGATCCGGCCGGCCGACGCTCGCCGGATAGCCGATCTGCCCCAGGCCGTCCCAGATGGCGTCGGCGCCGAGCTGGATCGCGCCGTAGTAGTAGCCCTGCCCGCCCTCGCGGATGCGCAGCAGGACGAGCTCGCTCAGCAGTTCGCCCCAACCCGCGCCCATGGCGAGGTTGGCCGTGGTCACGAAGCCTTCGTGCACCTTCACGGACAGGTCCTTTACGGGAAGGACCGAGCGCAGAAGCTGGAGCTTCTGGCTGCCCGGCGCCATGTCCCCGGTCCACTGGCGAATCGCCGCGGCGGGATCGGACGGCCCCACGATCGGCACCACCACCAGGTCGAGCCTCGGCACCGCGCGCACGTCGAGCCGCACCCGGCCCTCCGCCGGAATCCGAAGCCGGCTCTCGGGCGTGGTGGGAACGACGCCGTGCAGGTCGAGCCGGATCTCGAGGTCGATTCCCTGTGCGATCACCGAGCTCGGAATCAGCGCGTTGTACGACTGTTCCAGCCTGCTTTCGTCGACCTCGGTCGGCAGCCGCCGGAACCGGGGTGAGATGGCCACACCGTGGATCAGCGCATCGTCGCGGAAAAAGAGAGCCTCGACGCGGGGCTGGTAGTAGCTCAGACGGTCACCGGTGACGAAGACGCGGAGCAGCGCGTCCCGCCCCTCGATCAGAGGCACGCCGCCTATCTTGTTCTGGATGCCCTGGGTGAGGTAGTAGTAGGGCGCCGTGAGCGTGAGCTGCGTGGGGTTCACGCGTACGGGTGTTCGCGCACGCATGCCTGCGAAAGAGACCGTCACCTCGGTCTCGGCGTAGTCGACCGCGCTCGCCGACCCGTCCGGCCCGATGTGCAGCGTCGCTGGGTTGGCGCTCTCCCAGACGGGTTGCGCCCAGGACGGCAGGGGTTCGATCGGCTCCCCGTTCTGGTCCAGCACCACGACCGAGTACTGCACCCGCTCCCCGACCATGAGCATGGTGTCGGCGGGCAGAATCAACAGCGACGCGGGGGAGTGGTCCGGCTCCAGACTCAGATCCACGCAGCCGCCGGAGGCAAGGCCCAGGCCGAGCGCGAACGCGACGGGCAGCGGGCGCCGTTTCAGGATCCGCCTCCACCCATCCGGATGCCGAATCCCAGGTCGAGCGCCAGCGCCACGGCGTGATCCGATGCCGAGGCGGTGCTCGCCGAGAGCCACCGGTACGACGCGCCCGGCAGGAACCGGAATCGCCCCGATCCGATCGAGAGGCCCGCGGCCGCGTGCAGTCCCATCCCGGCCTCCGGAGCGTCACCCAGCGTGCCGGCCTCGGTGGTGCCGAAGAGCAGTCCGGCCCGAATCCACGGAACGCCGCCGCTCCACTCGGCTCCCAGCGCGCCGTGAGTGCCCACGACCAGGATGTCCCTGTCCTTGCAGAAGCCTTCCTCGCAGCCGAAGGACGTGCGGAAGAAACCGCCGAATATCGCGACCGACGGGATCATCTGCCGCTTGACCACAACGTCGAACGACATGGCGGGGGCCACGTCGAGCGCGGCCGCCGACCCGGAGTGGCTTCCCACGGTGAGCCCGCCGCGTACCTCGGCCTGGACCTGCGCGGCGGCGGAAGCGGGCACGAGGAACGCCCCGGCCAGGGCGGCCAGACAGAGTCGGGAAGACATCGTCATGCGCGTGCTCATCGTGCACCTCCGGGCAGGCCATCGCTGACCATGATCTCGGTATCGCCGTCCACGAGGTTGAATCCTCCGTTCCAGTTCCGCACGATCGCGCGAACCTGCCCCGTCGCACGGTTGGTGATGATCGCCATCGGGCTCTCGCTCGAGGGCCCGAGCACATACTCGCCCTCCGGGCCGGAGAGTACGACACGCTGCAGCGCGCCGTCCCGCTCGGGATCGTAGGGCACGGCAAAAAGGAACTGCCCGCCCCCGAACTCGACCGGGTCGGGCGTGAAGCTGAAGGAGAAGTGGGTGCCTCCGTCCTCGGTGAACCCCTCGAGCCGGTAGGGGCCGCCCGACCTGGGGAGGCTGGGGGGGCCATCCATCAGGAACGCCGGTTCCAGGAGGAACTCCTCTTCGCCGACGCCGCCCCACAGCATGAGCGTCTTCTCCGGAGGCGCCGAAGCCGACGCTGCCACTCTGCTGAAGTCTTCCGTAGCCCGGCGATGGGCCAGCGCCCGCTTGAACTGATAGTCGCTGATCCAATCGGGGTTGCAGTATCCCATCAGATCCTTGTACTGCGTCGGAGGGACCAGGCGCGTGCGATGGATATCGTAGCCCCACACACCGATCGAGCCGGCTTCGTAGGGGTAGTTCGGATCCGGATTGGCGGGAACCGGGGACCCGCAGATCGTATGTCGAAGGTTCATGTTGTGGCCCAGTTCATGGGCGAAGGTGCGGTCCGAGTCGACTCCGACGCTGACGGGGACACCGATGTAGCCCAGTCCCAGGTACGCGGAGCCTCCCGGGCGAATGACCGCCCCGTAGTAGTAGCCGATCTCGCCCTCATGTCTCCACAGGACCCGCATTTCACGGAGGTACGCGTTCCAGCCAATGTTGACGGTCAGATCGGAAGTCGTGTAGTAGGGTTCGTGCACCCGGACCTCCATGTCGCCGATCGGCATGACCGTGCGCGCGAAGCGCATGTTGCGGTGGTCCGCGTCCAGTCCCCGGGTCCACTGGAAGATCGCTTCATTGGGCGCGGACTCGATGAGCGTGGGGACGATGGTCTGGATGTGCGTGGGCAGTTCGATCACGCCCAGATCCATGACCCCTTCTGCCGGAATCCGGGTCTCGCTGCCCGTGTCCAGGGGAACAACGCCCTCGGTGTCGAGTTCGACCACCAGGCCGAGGCCCGGCTGGATGATCTCGCCGGGGACCAGGGTGTTGAACGACAGATCCAGGCGCCCCTCCTCGACCGTGGACGGAAGCACATCCGCCTCCGGGAGCATCAGCGCGGTGTGGACGACCGCTCCGTCCCGGTACAGGGTGGCTCGTACACTGGGCTGATAGAAGCTTGTCTCGTCGCCGGTGGCGAAGATGCGCAGGTAGGCGTCCCTTCCGGCGATCACCGGAACGCCGTCGACCGCCGGGATCGCCTGGTTCAGGTAGATGGCCGACGCGGACAGCCGGATGTTGGCCGGGTTGATTCTGAGGGTGGTCCACCCCTCGAGCCCGGCCGCTCTCGCGATCAGCCTCAGATCGCCGCCTCCCAGTGCGGTCAGGCTGCCATCGGGCGCAATGTCCAGCACCTCCGGCGTGGGTGTCACTTCCCACTCGGCGGGCGCCCAGGACGGCGGCGGCGACATGACGTTCTGGTCGCGATCCAGCACGACGAGGGTGAGCCTGGCCTGGTGACCCTCGGTGATCAGGGTGTCGGCCGGCGTGATCTCGAGGAAGTGCGGCACCTGGTCGGGTTCGAGCGCCAGGTCCGCGCAAGCGGCCGACAGCATCGTGCCGGCGACCGAAAGGGGAATCAGTGTTCGTTTCATCATCGCAACCTTCCCGCCCATGACCCCGAACGTCAATGGACCCGAATCCTGATGTTTCGGTACCAGACCGGGTCTCCATGGTCCTGAAGTCCGATATGGCCCGCTCTCGCCATGCCGTAACCGGGCCAGTCCGCAAATTTCGTGTCGGCGACGATCTCCCGCCACTCGTCGCTCCAGAGTTCGTACTCCAGGAGCTTCACCTCGTTCAGCCAGTGCTCGACGTGGGCGCCGTTCACCACGATCCGCGCGCGGTTCCATTCGCCCACCGGCCGGGTCACGTCTTCCGCGGGGGCGTGCAGCGCGTAGTTCGAACCGGCCGAGGTTTCCGGGTTGGCGCCGTCGGCGTGGCGGTCGTTGTCGAGGATCTGGTACTCCGGGCCCGTCCAGTAGGGCGCCCGCTCGGCCTCCGTGGCCCTGTAGAAGACGCCGCTGTTGCCCGCCTCCAGGACCCTCCATTCGAAGACGAGTTCAAAATCGGCGTACTGATCGACGGTCATCAGGTTGCCGGCTTCGACGCCGGGCGTGAAGGCCAGCGCGTCGCCCTCCACGGTCCAGCCACCGGGCACGTCGTCGCGCCGGTAGCCCTTCCAGCCGTCCAGGGTGCCGTCGAAGAGGAGCTTCCACCCCGCGGCTTCCTCCTCGGGGGTCAGCCGGTTCGGAGCCGGCTCCTGCGCGGCCGTCGGCAGCGCCGCCAGCAGGAACATCAGACAGAACGCAGCAACAAACATCGTGTCACTCCCCGCCGCCGAACGCGGCGTCGAATGCGGTTTCCGAGGGTGGGAATGCGAGGGTCCGCACGAAGGCACAGGCTTCCCTTGCGCCGTGTTCGCGGTCCATGCCCGCGTCCTCCCACTCCACCGAGAGAGGTCCATCGTAGCCCACCTGGTTGAGCGCCCGGATCACCGCTTCCAGGTCGACGCGCCCTCGTCCGAGCGACCGGAAGTCCCAGAAGCGCCGGGGATCGCCGAAGTCGGTGTGGCCGCCGAACACGCCCGCGGCCATCGGGCGGTCGGACCACCATGCGTCCTTCATGTGGACGTGAAAGATCCGGGAGCCGAAGCGCCTGATGAAATCGACACAGTCGACCCCCTGGTACGCAAGGTGGCTGGGGTCGTAGTTGAAGCCGAAGGCCGGGTGTCCGCCCAGGGCGGCCAGCGCCCGCTCGGTGCTCGCGATGTCGAAGGCGATCTCGGTGGGGTGGACCTCCAGCGCAAAGCGCACGCCCTCTGCGGAGAAGACGTCGAGCACGGGGGTCCATCGCTCCGCGAAATCCCGGAAGCCGTCGTCGATCCAGGTGGGAGGAACCGGGGGGAAGGAGTAGATGAGGTGCCAGATGGAACTCCCGGTGAAGCCGTTGACGACCGGCACGCCGAGGCGCGCGGCCGCGCGGGCCGTGTCCGCCATCTCGCTCGCGGCGCGGCGCCGCACTCCCTCGGGGTCGCCGTCGCCCCAGACCCGGCCGGGCAGGATGTCACGGTGGCGCGCGTCGATGCGGTCGCACACCGCCTGGCCGACCAGGTGGTTGCTGATCGCGTGAACCGCGAGGCCGTGCCGGGACAGCAGCTCGTGGCGGCCGCGGCAGTAGCCGGGATCGGCGAGTGCGGCCTGGACGTCGAAATGGTCGCCCCAGCAGGCGAGTTCAAGGCCGTCGTAGTCCCATGCGGCGGCTTTCCCGGCCAGGACCTCGAGGGGAAGATCGGCCCACTGGCCCGTGAAGAGGGTGACCGGGCGGTTCACGCGACCACCTCCGCCGGGCGGCCGACCGGGGCCATGTCGACCCACTCTTCCCGGGCGGCCGAGGCGAGCACTCCCTCGATGAAGCGCATGCCGCGGAGGCCGTCGGTGTGGTCGGGGAAGTCGTGGTCGAGGGGGTCGCCCTCCACCCCCGCAATCGCCGCCCCAATCACCCTTCCGGCGTTTCGGTAGAGATTCGCGAAGGCCTCGATGAACCCCTCCGGGTGTCCCGGCGGCAGACGCGTGGCGTGGCGGGCAGCGGCGCACAGGCCGGCGTTGCCCCGGGTCAGCCGCTCGCGGGGCGCGTCCGCGTGGAGAAGGTCCAGCTGGTTCGGCTGCTCCTGGCGCCAGACGAGCCCGGCGCGCTCCCCGTAGACCCGCAGCGTCAGGCCGTTCTCCTCTCCCGCCGAGGCCTGGCTCGCCAGTTGGACGCCTCGCGCGCCGCCCGCGAAACGCACGAGGATGGCCGCGTCGTCCTCCATCGCGCGGCCGGGCACCAGCGTCGCCAGTTCGGCGAAGACGGCTTCGATCTCGAGGCCGGTCACGTAGCGGACCAGGTTGTCCACGTGCGACCCGATGTCGCCCACTGCCGACGACGGCCCCGCCTGCGCCGGATCCTGCCGCCACGCCGCCTGCTTGTGACCGGTTGCCTCGAGGCGGGTGGCGAGCCAGCCCTGGGGATACTCGGCCACGACCTTGCGGAGTGCGCCCAGCCGACCCGAGCGGGCCAGGTGCCGGGCCTCCTTCACCATCGGATAGCCGGTGTAGTTGTGGGTCAGTGCGAAGACCAGACCGCTGCCCTCGACCAGGCGGCACAGGTCCTCGGCGTCGGCCACGGTGGTCGTCATCGGCTTGTCGCAGATGACGTGGATCCCGGCCTCGAGAAAGGCCCTGGCGACCGGGTGGTGAAGGTGGTTGGGTGTGACGATCGACACCGCGTCGATGCGGCGGTCCGCGCCCATTGCGGCCTCCGCCTCGGCCATTTCCGGGTATGAGCCGTATGCGCGCCGCGAGTCGAGCCCCAGCGCCCGTCCCTGTTCCCGCGACCGCTCGGGCTGCGAGGCGAAGGCGCCCGCGACGAGTTCGTACTCTCCGTCCAGTGCCGCGGCCATGCGGTGCACGGCCCCGATGAAGGCGCCGGGACCGCCCCCGACCATCCCATACCGGAGCTTCCGGCCAAGGTGAGGATTCATGGTGCGCGCGGCCCCACCGCCCCTGGCAGTCCGTGGATAAACCCGCACGAGCACCGAGAGCGGTGAGGCGCCGGGCTGGCAAGGCGCGACGAGAGGAGAATAGCAGAGCTATTCGCCCGAGGAGCAACGCAGAGCGAAGCCTGGAGAAGGAGAATGTACATTTTACATGACATATTGTAATGTTGGCATTACAGTGTGAACAGTCGGAGCGAAGCGGCCAGCGCGGATGCATCGCCGCTCGAATGCCGAGAGGGTTTTGTCCACGGGCTGTTACGACAGCCGCTCCGCGCGGTAGCCGCCCGCCCGCCGTTGGCGCACGAACATCAGCCCGAAGACGATCACCAGCACTCCGCTCAGCGGCACCAGGTACCGGAACGACACCAGGCCTCCGTAGTTCTCCGCGGGGTAGAGAATCTCTTCGGCACGCTCCACCGACGGCGCGGTCGACCCGGATCCGATCAGCGCGCGCAGGGCGTTGGCGGTCTCGACCGGCGGCATCGTGTCGGTCTCCATGGCGGTCTCCAGCACCGGGACGATCACTTCCTGCGCCGCCCGCAGATCGTCTCCCTCCGGCCCCGGCGTGCGCAGTTGCTGGGACTCGAGCGCGCCCGCTCCCTCGAGCAGCACGACGAAGGCGCCGTTGTCGACCAGCAGGTCGTGCGACTCCCGGTCCGCTATCTCGCCCATCCAGGGCGTGGTCACCAGCCCGACCGTGGCCATCCCGACAGTGCCCATCAGCCCCAGCCCCAGCGCGCCGCTCTTCGGAATCTGCTCCGACACGAAGCCCAGCATCGTGGGCCACAGGTAGCACACGCCCACCGCGAAGACCGTCGCCGCCGCGAACGTCGACGCGGCCGTCCCTCCGCCGCTCAGCCAGAATAGTCCCACGCCGGAGATCGCCGCGGAAGCCAGCAGGATCCCGGTCGGCGACAGGCGGTGCACCACCGGCCCGGCCCAGAACCTCAACACCGCCATGATCCCGTTGATGTAGACCAGCACCAGGATTCCGGCCAGCCCCCCCGCCTCCAGCACCGCCGGCACCCAGCGGTTGGGGCCCAGCTCCAGCGACGCGGTCATCGCCATGCACACCAGCAGCAGAAGCATCAGCGGCGTGCCCAGCGTGGCGCGGAACATCTCGCCCATGGACACACCGGACCGCCGCCCTTCGGTCTGCGGGAACCGCTGTCCGAGAAGCAGCCAGCCGTAGGCCAGCGTGGGAATGAGGATCAGCGCGAGCTTGAGCTGCCAGGAAGTCAGCCCCACCCAGTCGAGCCCGAAAGCCGCGAGCCCGCCCAGCACGATCCCTCCGGGGAACCACACGTGGAACCGGTTCAGCTTGACGGTCTTGTTGTCCGGGTAGAGCGCCGCGACGAGCGGATTGCAGGCAGCCTCGACCAGCCCATTGGCCATCGCGATGACCAGTGCCCCGAGAAAGAGAGTCACGAATCCGCCCGCGAAGATCATCAGGACGGTACCGGCCAGGTGACCCGCGAACGCCATCCGCAGCAGCCAGCGCATCCCGAGGTTGTCGCACAGCGGCGCGAAGACCACCTGCGAGACCGCGAACCCCCAGATCGCGGCGCCCGCGATCCACCCGACGTCGGCATTGGTCAGAACGAATTCGCCCTTGAGCGAGAACATGATCGCACTGACCGTCGCAAAGGCCACGGAAGTCGCGATGAGGGCGACGCAACTGCCCAGGAAGAGTCGGTCGGGGTTGAGGGCGGCGTTCCCTGAGCCTGCCTCGGCGGCTGTTTCATTCATTCGCGTCTCCTTGCTGGTCGGGCGGGGATGTCCGGCATCACATCCCGGAGAGATAACGGTAGCTGGCCTGCACCGAAGCCAGCGGATCGCCCGGCTGGTCGTGCTCGACAAAGTAGTGCCTCAGTCCGGCGTGGTCCGACCGCGCGAACAGGCCGGCCCAGTCGATCACGCCGGCGCCCACGTCGGCCATGCCGCCGTCGGCCGTCATGTCCTTGACGTGACAGAGCGGGAACCGCCCCGGATACTCGGCGAAGAGCGCCAGCGCGTCGGCCCCGGCGACGGTGGACCAGTGGAAGTCGATCTCGAGGTCGACCAGCGCCGGGTCGAGGTGCTCGACGAGTACGGAGTAGCCGGTGCGGACGGCCCCATCTTCCTCCACCGTCTCGAACTCGAAGGCGTGGTTGTGGTAGCCGATCCTGAGCCCGGCGGAAGCGGCCCGTGCGCCGGCGGCGTTGAGGATCCCCGCCACCTCGCGGTAGCCGTCCGCGGTGCGCATCTCGGGGCCGATCGAGGGCAGGACCAGCCACTCGTGCCCGATGGCGAGCGCCGCCTCGATGGACGCATCCAGGCCGGGCTCCGTCAGATCCGGGATCCCGACGTGCGCGGCGGGGGCGGTCAGCCCGGCGGCGTCCAGCCAGCCCCGGATCTCGCCCGGCATGTGGCCGAAGTAGCCGGCGAACTCGACCTCCCGATATCCGATGGCGGCCATGGCGTCGAGCGTCGCGGCGACGTCGTCCGCCATGAGCGAGCGCACCGTGTAGAGCTGCACGCCGATGCGATCGAGCGGGGGGTCGAGGGTGTGGCGCACTCCGGCGGCCGTCCCGGCCTCACCCTGCTCGCCGCCGCTCGAAGCCCCCTCGCCCGCGCACCCGGCCAGCAGACCCAGTCCGGCCGCCTGCAGAAACCGCTTCCTGTCGATGCTTCCGCTCTTCATGCCACCCGCTCCTTTGAGATCGTGCGGCTACAGTATGCGGTCCGCGCCGGAAGGCCGCCAATGTCGCGCAGGCACCTTCACCGCACCGTGAACCCTCCCGCGAGCCGGTCGCCCTCCTCGGCCCGGAAGCGCGCCTCGCCGGTGTAGTGGGCCTCGCCGCCCACCAGCACGGTGACGGCGTCGTGGTCACCCACCCGCGTCTCCTCGACGATGCAGCCGGTGAAGACAGCGCCCGTCACGCTCGAGAAGCGCCGCTCGTCCCCCACCCCGGCCTGCCCGCGCGCCTTCTGAATCGCCATGCGGGCCGTGACCCCGCTGCCGGTCGGGCTGCGGTCGACCTGACGGTCCGCGAAGACGCACACGTTCGCGCTGGGACGGTCGTCGCCCAGGGTGCCGTCGGTCAGGATGGTGCCGTACAGGAAGGCGAGGTCGGCGTGACCCGGATGATCCAGTTCGAGTTGCGCCTTGGCCGCGCACGTCACCGCCCACGCGGCGTCCACCAGGGAGCGGGCCGGCGAGGTGCGCACGTCGAGTCCGAAGCGCGCCGCCGGGACGAAGGCGTAGAAGGCGCCGCCGTAGCCGATGTCGACCTCCACGGTGCCCGCGCCCTCCACCTCGACCCCGGCGTCGAGCAGCGGCGCGAAGGCACCGACGCTCTCGAAGTGCACCACGCCGGGACGCCCGTCCCGCACCTGCACGTGGGCGGTGACGAGGCCGCAGGGGCACTGCACGTTCACCTTCGTGCGGGGTTCGCGCGCCGCCACCAGCCCCTGGTCCACCGCCCACCGCGACACTGCTATGGTGGCGTGGCCGCACATGGTGGAGTAGCCCTCGTTGTGGCAGAAGAGCACCGCCAGGTCGGCGCCGGGGTGGTCCGGTTCGACGGGGATCACCCCGTACATGTCGTTGTGGCCACGCGGCTCGTGCATGAGAAAGCGGCGCAGGTGATCCAGGTGCTCGCGCGCGTACCGCCGCTTGTCGAGGATCGTGCCGCCCGGGATGTCGGGGTAGCCATGGGTGACGATCCGGACGGGCTCGCCACCGGTGTGCATCTCGCAGGTGTGCAGTTCGGGGATGTGGGGCTTCATGGCCTGGCCACCGGATGGAAATGGTCGTGCTTGTAAACTTAAGATTACATATTGTCGTGTTTGATTGACATGGCCCGGCGCACCAGGAAGAGAGCCGTGTAGGCCGCGGCCGCGAAGAGCAGGCCCCATGCGGGCGATCCGGCCACCTGCAGCGCCACCACACCGGCCGCCACCGCAGCCAGCGCCTCGCCGACGCCGGGACGCCGCGAGTGGATCCCCGCCACGATCGGCACGAAGAGGCTGACGCCCAGGAGCGAATAGAAGATCGTCAGCGACTCGACGACGCCCGGGAGTACCACGGCCAGCGCAACGCCGGCCACGCCGCCCGCCAGCGCCGCGCCGCGTGCCACCCTGAGCACCTGGCGGTCCGTCGCGCGGGGGTTCACGAAGCGCCGGTAGAGGTCTTTGGACAGCGAGGTCGCCAGCATGAAGAGGATCGCGTCGGCCGAACTGATCTCGGCGGACAGGACCGCAGCCAGCCCAAGCAGTCCGACCCACGCCGGCACGCCCTGGGTCAGGATGGTCGGGAGCGCGGCATCGGGGCTCTCCAGCCCGGGCGCGACGGCGCGGGCGACCATGCCCAGCACGGGAGGCAGGAACGCGAACAGCATGAGCGCGGCCGCGCAGGCCAGCAGTCCCGTGCGAACGGCCCGCTCGCTCCTTGCCCCGAAGGTCTTCTGGAGGATTCCCGGCGACACGATGAAGGCCGGCACGAGCAGCATCAGGTACATCCACCCGGACTCGCCGTTGCTCATGAAGTCGAGATGGCCGGGGATGCTGTGGGCGTTCTCGATCAGGGCCGACACGCCGCCCGCGTGCCCGATGGCGAGCGGCACCGCGATCAGGAATCCGCACACGAGCACGACAAGCTGCACCAGATTGACCCACGCCGAACTCAGCAGCCCCCCGGCGACGAAGTACACGGTCATCACCGCGCCGCCGGCGACCGCGCCGAGCCAGCGGGGGGCGCCCGCGACCACGTTCAGGATCCAGGCCATGGCGATCAGCTGCGCTGCGAGGATCGCGAGTGTGCCCAGCCAGAGGAGGACGGCGATCGTCGCGCGGACCGAGGCGCCGTAACGGTGTTCGAGGTAGTCGCCCACGGTGAGGAGGGAATGGTCGCGCGCCACGCGCCAGATCCGGGGTCCGAGCCAGACGGCGAGCGCCAGGGTGCCGACCCCGGCCGACCCCACCCACCACCAGGCGGCCAGGCCGTTCTCGTAGCCCAGTCCGGCCGCGCCCACGGTGGACCCGGCGCCGATGTTGGCCGCGAGGAGCGTGGCGAAGAGGAGGCCTGGTCCCAGCGAGCGTCCCGCGACGAAGAAGTCGCCGGTTCCGGAGACGCGGCGCCCGATGGCGAGGCCGACCGCGGTGATGAGGACGACGTAGGCGAGGAGGCCGACGAGGGTCGGGTTCACGTGCCGGGCAGGTCGCGGACGGCGGGGATGGACGGCAGCCCGCGCGCCTCGCGCACCGCCTGCAGGATCGCGTCGGCCATGGCCTCGGCCGCGAGGGCGCCGACCTGGCTGGTGCTGAAGCCGTCGGTGAGGGTCCCGGTGGCCAGCGAGAAGATGGTGTCGCCGTCGCCGGGAGTGTGGGCGGGCACGATGGCGCGGGCGAAGCCGTCGTGCGCCATCCGGGCGACCTTGGTGGCCTCGGCCTTGGTGAGGCGCGCATTGGTGGCGACGATGCCGATGGTGGTGTTCTGGCCGGGTTGCGGGTCGGGTGGTGGGGCGGGGGCGTCACCGGGTGTCCCGGGGCGCACCAGGCCGCGCAGGATGCGGCGAGCGTCGAGGAACTCGTTGTTGTCGCCGCGTGCACCCGCCACGACCTGGCCCGTCGAGGGGTCGATCACGTCGCCGACGGCGTTGACCACGACGATCGCGGCGACCACGAGGCCGTTCGCGAGGGTGATCGAGGCCGTGCCGACGCCGCCCTTCATGGCGCCGCCGCCGCCCCGCATCTTCCCCACCGTGGCGCCGGCGCCCGCGCCCACGCTCCCTTCCGCGACGGTCCCGGTGGTGGCGCCGGTCGCGGCCTCGTAGCCGCAATCGGGGCCGGGCCGCACGCCGCCCGCGAGACGCAGGTCGAAGATGATCGCGCCCGGCACGATCGGGACGACCAGGCCGCCCCCGACCCGGTAGCCCTCGCCGCGCTCTTCCAGGTAGCGCACGACTCCCTGGCGTGCAGCGAGGCCGAAGGCGCTCCCGCCCGAGAGCACGACCGCGTTGACTTCCTGCACGGTGTTGACGGGGTCGAGCAGGTCGGTCTCGACCGTTCCGGGAGCGCCGCCGCGGACATCCACCCCGCCAACCGCTCCCCCGTCGGCGATCACGACCGTGCAGCCGGTGTTGGCGTCGGGGTAGGTGTACTGCCCGACGCGGATACCGGGCACGTCGGTGATGGCGCCAGCCGGGTTCCTACCCTCGGTGACACCGCTCTCTTCCTGCGGGGCGGCGGAAAGGGGCGCCATCAGGACGGCGACCAGGACTGCGACCCCGAAATACGACTTGCGAATCATGGCTGCTCCCGACCGTGGGCCTCGTTGTACGCCGACCGCATCAACATAACCGGCAGGCACCCGAGCGGCTCCAATGCAACCTCCGCCAGCGCCCGCACGTCTCAACATGCGGAGGCGGCGCGGGCGCCCGGAACGGGGATTTGTGGCACGCTTCTTGCTGGATACTCCGGCCATTCAGAGCGCGACCGGGACGCGAGACGCCAGGGGGAGGGAGAAATGACGACGCTACACCTTAGACGACGCATGAACCGGCGTATTTCCGCACTGGGACTCTTTCTGTCCCTGGGACTGATTTTCGGCGCCAGCGGGATTATTCGCCTCAATGCTGCGGAGCACGAGCGCGCGTCGGCCGACATCGACCACGTGTGCGGATCCACTGCGGGCCACCAGCGCGCGGAGTCGCTCGTGGTGCCGCCCGCTGTCCCATTTGAAGGACGCCCCGAGAGCGGATTCAACCTCTAGTCACGGGTCGGCAGCGGCACCTGCTGCCCCTCCGGAATCGGCGACCTGTACGGAACCCCGCCCGTTGCCTCGGCGTGCGCCTCCCTCGCGCGACGCAGCAGTTCGGCATCCAGAATCAGCTCAGCCCCCATCAGCGCCAGTGCCTTCGTCGCCACCTGCGCTCCCTTGACCGCGCCGGAGGTCCCGTGTGAAGCGCTCGTCGCCCACGAGTGCCATGGGATGTGTTCGGCAGCGGTGGTCACGCTGAACTCGACCGTAGGTGTGATGTAGCTGACCTCGGCCACGTCGGAAGACCCGCCGCCGGCCGGCGTCGGCACGTCGGGAAGCGCGTCGATCGTGTCGCGGAGCCCCGACTGCTCCACTTCCAGGAATCCCTGCAGTTCCCGCGCGAACGCCTGGTCGGCCTCGTCGAACCGGGGCGGCCCCACCCTTTCCAGATTCGCCTGCATGGCCTCCTGCAAGGGGCGGATCAGGGTGTAGGTGTGCACGCCGGTGATCAGGAAGACCTCGTGTTCGGTGCGCGTCATCTGCGCGGCCCCCGCCGCGATGTCGAGGATCCACTCGTAGTTCTCCTCGACGGCCGCCCGCGTCGTGTCCCGGACGTAGTACCACGCACGCGCGTATTCCGGCACTACGTTCGGGGCCTCGCCGGCGTTGGGGATGACATAGTGGACGCGGGCACTCGGCTCGATGTGCTCCCGCATCATGTTCACGCCGTGGTTCATGAGTTCCACCGCATCGAGCGCGCTCCGGCCGTTCCAGGGGTCCGCGGCCCCGTGCGCGGCCTGTCCCCGGAAGCTTACCTCGAAGTTGTTCAGCGCCTGGGCGACGCTGTTGCTCACGGCCGTCCTCTGTCCCGGATGCCAGACGATCGACGCGTCGAGATCGTCGAAGAGGCCGTCGCGCGCCATGTACACCTTCCCCACCACGGTCTCCTCGGCGGGCGTGCCGTAGAGGCGGACGGTCCCCGTGGTCCCGTGATCGGCCATCATTCGCTTGATCGCGATCGCCGCCCCCACCGAGGCCGCGCCGAAGAGGTTGTGACCGCACCCGTGGCCGTGGACGTGGCCGTCGTCGCGAGGCGCGCGGCCCGGCTGCGCCGCGTTCCCGATGTTGGGCAGCGCGTCGTACTCGGCAAGCACCCCCAGAATCGGCCGTCCGGAGCCCCACGACGCGACAAACGCGGTGGGCATCCCCGCGACCCCGGTCTCGACCGTGAAGCCCTCGTCCTCCAGCACTTCCGCCAGGTATCCGGCCGACTGGTGCTCCTCCAGGGCGATCTCCGCGAAGTCCCAGAGCCGGTTCGACATCCGGGCGACCAGACCGTCGAGATCCGCAGCGTGCGCGAGCGCGGCATCCTTGCCCTCCTCGACGGATTGCCCCCCGACCGGGGTGCGCCAGAAAACCGCAAGGATGAGCACCGCGGGGAGAAGCAGATGGAATCGAGAGCGGAGTCGGTGTTTCATGACCTTCTTCCTGTCCAGTGATGGGGGTCTGCGGGAACGCGGGCGGGTAGGACGGGCCGGGCGGGTGGGCAAGTATCGGAGAATCGGAAGTGGGAACGCGCGCTGCCCACCCCCGGCCGTGGTTCCGCGGGGATGACCAGGGACATCGCGATGCGCGAATGGGTCAGACCCGGGGCGGCACGAAGTCCCGAAGGCGTGTACCTTGCTGTCAATCCCGGTTCGGGTTCGGCAGGATCCGGCCAACTCGCCAGATCAGACGGAGGAATCATGTCCCGCACCAAGACGCGGCCCCGCATCCCGCTCGGGCGCCTGTCCATCACCCTGCTCCCGGCGGCAGGCCTGCTCCTTGCCGCCTGCTCGACGGACGCGGGAGGCCCCGCAGACGGCTCCGGCTCGCCGGACGGCGGACCGCCCACCTTCCAGGTCGATCCCTCGTGGCCACGGCAGCTGCCCAACGACTGGATTCTGGGGTCGATCACCTCCGTGTTCGTCGACGATCAGGACCATGTGTGGATCACGCACCTGCCGGAGACGCTCACGCCCGAGGAGATCGCGGCGGTGCAGGATCCGCCGCTTGGAGAGTGCTGCGTACCCGCGCCCGTCGTGATCGAGTTCGACACGGAAGGCAATGTAGTGCAGGCGTGGGGCGACCCCGCCACGCAGGACGTCTCCGAGTTCCCGCGCAACTCCCACGGTCTCTTCATCGACCACAACGGGTTCGTGTGGATCGGGACCTTCCGGCACCACCGCGTCATGAAGTTCACCCGTGACGGCCGGCACCTCATGACCCTCGGCGCCTACGACGAGAACGGCGGCAGCAATGACACCGACCTCCTGGGCGGCCCGGCAGGCATCTGGGTTGATCCGGAGACCAACGAGGTCTACATCGCCGACGGCTACCGCAACCGGCGCGTCATCGTATACGACGGCGACACGGGGGCGTACCTGCGTCACTGGGGCGCCTACGGCGAGCCTCCCGACGACGAGGCCGCCTACGACTATGCGGCCCGCATTGCGGACAGCCCTCTCCCGCCCCAGTTCTCGACCGTGCACGACCTGAGGGGATCCGGCGACGGCCTCATCTACGTCGCGGACCGGCGCGGCAACCGCATCCAGGTCTTCCGGCAGGACGGCACCTTTGTGACCGAGAAGACCATCGCGCCGCTCACCAGGGCGTCCGGATCGGCGTTCGTGATCGCGTTTTCGCCCGACGCCGGGCAGCGCTGGCTGTACCTCGCCGACGGGACCAACCACAAGGTCTGGATCCTGCGCCGCTCGGATCTCGAAGTGGTGGGCGAATTCGGCCGCGGGGGGCGCCAGCTGGGCCAGTTCATCCGCCCGCACGGTATGGATGTGGACTCGCGCGGCAACGTCTACGTGGGCGAGGCGTCCACGGGCAGGCGCGTGCAGAGGTTCGCGCCGACGGGCGGTGGGGCGGCGGGCGGCGGCGACGGCCAGGAGCGCTTCGACACGCTGAGCTACGAGGGC
>JAODVQ020515116.1:0-25109 GCA_025400075.2 Phenganax stokvisi
TAAATCGCTTATCTATTTGAATCGCGACACTCCGTAATCCGTACTCCGCACTCCGCACTCCGTCTTTTCTACCATGCCTGAAAAATAAGCAACAAAGGGAATTAACAGCTTAAAAGTACTGCAGTCTGCACATCTTTTCAAGGTTATAAATTCATTGGAACAATAAAATAAATCAAAAAGATGATGGCCGGTAAATATTAATATTCTTTATCCGATAATCACCTATTTCACGCAACTTTAGGAATTACGGGTTGACAAATAACTTCCTTGGTCTGAAATACTGATCGAAGGGCTGAAGCTCCACTATGCAACAGTCGCTTTACCCAATATCTAAAATTCACACTCTCATGCAATTCAGCCTGGAACAGCGGACAACAACGAAAGTGACTTTATTTTTGCGAATTATTCTTTAAACTTTACACTTCATGATCATGCTAGCAATATCTCGATCTGCAATGTGACTATGAATACTAAGTGGAGTAAACCAATAAGAAACGAATTGAGTTTCGGGCAATCAAATTTTCTTTCCAGTAACACGGATTGGGACACGGTTACAACACGACAGAGAATGTATTGGAAAAGAAATAAAACATGAAAAACACCATAGATAAAGATACAATAGATCGAGCGGATGTAACTCAGGCTTGCCGCATTATTATTGAATACAACATAGATTTCACATATCAGTAGAATGACTCCAGTTGCAAGAATAACAAATGACGTATGGTTTAATCATGGAAATCTGCCCTTCTCTGTCATATAAACCATTCCATATTGAATTGTCGTTAAAGATTCCTCAAAGTACAACAAAAATGTATTGTTGGATCTATGCGATGGAATTGTGCACTTCCCGGCTAGAGAGATAATTCTTACACTGGAATTGCCACTTCTGCCGACTGTGCATAGGTGACAAGTGACCGGAATGAGTCTCTCTATAAAAATGTACATTCCATTACAGTTAGCAAGCAGTCGATCTTATACTAGTGATAAATTACAAGCATTACGGTACAGTTTGTTTCTGCTGGCTTCAGTTTTCTAGTCCTCTTCGAAAAACACGAATGTAGTTTATGAGCTGTTAAAAGTTGAAACCTTTCTCGATGGGAAATTTAAGAAATGCTTGACATTTGAGCATGTCAGGAACCTAAAACAAAAAGCAACGCGGGAAAAGTGAAAATCTCAGTTGTCCGAATGCGCTGAAACGCTAAAACGAAGAATGATACGACTTAAGAGTTGCAGGATCTGGCTGCCCGTACAAGTTTGCAAAAATACACATAAAGCACTGCTACGGACAATCTACTGGTAGTGTCTGATCATTTCTGAGATTTAGTTGGAGAATCTACATGCCAATGCATCTTTTCAGTGTTAGAATATTCTAAAAAATCTCAAACGCAAGATTCGTCATCATAATTTTTGTTCAGAGGCCGGTTGTTCTCTATCCAATGTATAGTGATTTTTTGTAGCCTTCATAAAATTAAAAATAGATCGTTATGACATAGATTTACGAATCATAGCAATAGATTATTGAAGGTCTCTAATATATCGTTGACTAAAATGGAAGTTTCGACATTTTTTGTCCAATTTTATGAACGTTGAAACATTCACTATCCAACATCTAATTTTCGAATAACCGGCCGTTGTTCTCTTCAAAATAAAAAGCTTACGAAAAATTATCCAGCTATGACACAGATCACAAAAGTATAGATTACTAAGAAATGATGTATAGAAACTTTATTTTGAACGCACTAGTAGCAGAAGCAACATTCCTCAGAATTAGCAGAACAGTCGTTAAAGTTCTTGGGGAATTGAGATCACTTAGACTCATGCAAAGCATGGAGGGTTACAATAAGTTGTAGCACAGGTCATAACAAATTATAGTAACTAATGTAGTTTGTTATAAAGTTTTTTTCGTTAGCGTTTCGTTTCGATTTTGAGCGCGTAAGACACTATAAAAAGTACATGTTACTCCCACGAGAGGACCGCTAATCACTGACGTTATCAGGTAAATTTAGACACCGCGTCTGAACATGAATATGAGCAAGACAAAACATAGTCTTTAAACATCGTCTTAAAGTCGTAGATCGTATCTGGCCGGACACTCTCTTTTTGCAGCACAATCTCATTGTGTAAATACGAGAAAGTATATCTAGCTTGTCAACTATTTACAATCCGTCATGTTTTCCATCTGATTTTATCACCTTAGGCTTGCTGTCATATAAATATATTACTCTTTTAAACCACTTGCTGTTTTCGAAGAAAAAGTTGATTTCCATCGAACCTCCTTCCCTAGTGTTTTTCACATTTACCGGGTCCTGTACGTTCGCTGTTAGATACCAGGCTAATGGGATAGGTGATCTGTGCCCCCCGGGGTTGAAGTTGAATCACTTGTGTTTCCAAACATCCATTAACTAACTTCAGTTACGCCCTAAATTGACTTGTCCTTATAAATTGACATGCGACAATGTAGTCTGCATATAACGATAAAATACGTACGCGAACATACGGCGGAATGTACCCAAACCAGAATGTCAATTTGTCGCAAATTTATCCAGGTCAATCGTACTCAGCGCGTACAGGCTACGCATATCCTTTTTATATTCAGCCGAACCACCCAATTAATATCGCTACTCCATCGCCAACGTTGAGTCAGAAAACTACATCGGCTACCTATAACGATATTTTCACAAATGCAGCTTCGATCCCATCATTGCCAACTAGCCAAGCTAGATTTCAGGGTGAGTGAGTTTTGTTTTAAACTATTGAAGCAAGTTTATTAAAAGAAGTTCGATCGACTGAATTGAAAACAACTTTCATGTATAGCTAATATCCCATGCAAAGTAATCTGAAATAGAATATTTTTTAAATTCTAACGTGAGTAAATTCTTCGTAGTTGTTGCCGAAATATTTTTTTTGGTATACGGGGATAGCATTTAATTTTTGCAATCTTAGAGAACAATGCATGAGCCGTTGTTGTACAAGTTTGCAAGTAGCATTAGGTATAACAAAATCGACTGAATACGGCGAAGACAATGCCTGAAAGCATTGAAGGTAAACTTGGAATAATTTTTCTACTGCTACCGAGCTGACAAACGTGATTTCAAAAGTGCTTTCCTCCCTAGTAGAATGCGGGAACGTCCCAGTTTGTGCCCTATATACTTTACAATATTCTACTTTCTAGAATGAATTTTATTGGCTGCTGGTGTGCAATGCGGCAGTGAGTTTGTTTTGCAATGTCTGGTGATCAGTAGTAACAATTTACAGATTATAATGTAGTCCCAATATCTTAAAATAAACTTTACTAACACGGCTTAGACAATTATGACTTCCAATCAACTTTGCCCTTTTAAATGGAGAAGAATATTGTTGATACGCAACCTTCAGTTAATGCCAGGAGCCGTAATTCCAATGCTCAATTTGTAGTGGAAATATGTGACTATAAGTAATATTTCTAACGCACTCGTTCGACTCTGTATTTGGTCCTTCATAAAACATATATAATGCATGTTCTATCTCATTATTTGTTGCACGCTTGATAGTTTGGTGAATGTAAGGTCGATTACTAGTTTCGCCTTCCAAGGAAAACAAGCGTTGATTAGCCTTTATTTGAAGACTAGCGGAGAATTTTACATCATTTAGTTGACGCTTATACACTTCCTTAAATTTAATCCAGCGTAGCATGCTTGTAACATTGAAATCATGCATCAGACTTAAGTTTTTTGCCGCTTTTTGAACATGTCATACACCCGCGAGGTGCGCTAGCCGCTTAGTAACGTAAGCACTCCATGTTCTATGCTAGGGCACTTGTCAGAGTATGAACAGAGATACCGATCAGACTTGCCGAATAGAGAACAAACCGTTGTAGCCTAATACGAGGCTGACCGAAAAATTTGGGTCAAACCAGCGACAAGAATTTGTACCAATCTGTCCAGGTATATGAAATGAGGCGTAAGTCTAACGCAATTTGATTGTTCCTGCAGTTCGCGCATGTTTGCGACCGAGAAAAAGCCGTCTTGAACTATATAATTTATCTTGGTAAGTTATCAGTTTCAAAATTTTTAATGCACTCGAGCAATGAAATCTTTTCTGCTTATGACTCGAAAACAGAACTCGAAAACACTTTCATATAAACTGGCAACACTGATTGCCTGCCCATCGAGTGACTCAAAATGAAATACTTGAAACAATAAAATCGACTCCCATGCAACCAGTGGCGTAGCGCTCGTTGGGTAAGGTTAGTTCAAGAACTAAGGGCCCTCAACAGTTGGGGCCCCATCGGGCATGGCCTACCGGTCCAAAAGTTAGGAAAAGGTATATTTTATTGAAAACATGTAAAAAGGTGTGTATACATAGGTAACAGGTGATATAGTGTACGTTATAACTGTATATTATGCTATGGTATGACAAACTATGAAAAATAAATACTACATGTTACAGTAATGTATATTGTCTTTATCTAAAAGCAAATGTATCAGCTATAAAAGGATACACTAAATACAGCTTCCGATCTAATCAGGAAAAATTACATTCTTCAGCAGTCAGCACTTTTCAGTCAAACAATGACAACCGTCAACAGATGCCCCCCACATCAAGTATGCCTAAGAGCCCCCATCTCCCTCCGCTACGCCACTGCATGCATGCAACTAAAATTATATAAAAAATCTATTAACCACATAAATATATAGCCACAAACAGCGAAGGTTGGTAATGTTTTTCGTGGGTAAAAATTAAAGACTCGCAAATTCCGATTATACTGTCCATTAGACAAATTTGAGTGTTTTTTTCAAAAATTATTTGATTTTTATTTATACATACGATAGTTGTATTGATGCCAACTATTTTTTTTGTATATATCTATATTTATCCATCCTGAGTTTCTTGGAGTTAATTTTCTATAAAAACAGTGCAGTTCTATAACTTTTTTTTACAGGGCAGTATCTTTCACCATTAAATATTTTCATTTTGCTTTTTTGAAAAAGAACTTTCTTTTTATCTTCGTTCTCAGGTAGATTGCTGGCAAATTATTGAAAGTGTGTATTATTCCGGAACAAGCAAAGCTATATCATGCTGTCAGCACTAATGTACATCTCAATTTGACACACCTATCTCTGGTGAAAATATTCTATTCATGTCCACTTTTTCTTGAAGAGCCTTGTTTCCTGCTTTTGCGTGGGAAGAATGTCCTTCATGTTAGTTTAAGGTGGCTCAACAGTAAATGCGCAGTATAGTTCTCTGTTCTCAGTGCGTCATCTGGCGTTGTAGCTAGAGTAAAACAATGAAGTTGACATTTGTTATGCATGAAAGATTTCTTTGTTAAATTGTGTTTCGTTGAAGGCGGATTTCCATTCAGTGCAAAATGTCGCGCGATCGACATTTTGCGATCGCTGTCTTTTGAATTATCAGCTGCCAAGCGGAACGCATCTCATTAGATGTGATTCAAAGGACACATTTCAAAAGAAAGCGATCGCAAAACATCGATCGTGCGAAATTTTGCACTGAATAGAAATCTGCCTTGAGCTCCAACATTTCTTACCTAAGAATAAGAAATGCTGTATTAGCTATATAGCATTGTATTTTTTTAAGTAATATGTTGTTTTAAGCAGAAAAGGTGAAATTTTCAACCAACATGTACATCATGAGACATGACACTGATTGAATATACAGTTTAATAACGGTAACATCGATTGAGTATTAATAAGTGGCGGGTCCTAACAAGATTCTAAGCAACTGAATTTGCCAGTGCGAATCATGTAACTGATATTTACCTGGTTGCTGTGCATATCCGCATTTGCATGCTCTGCAATTTTCAGTGTCAAGTAAAACGATGCTACTTATTATCAGTAATGCAGAAAACTAGCCAGGCACTTTTCCCCTTTGGTTCGGTCAGGCAAGCACTTCGAGCTTTCGAATTAGTTATTTCTTCAAAAATAGTATTCAGTTTATCAATTGTGCGTGGTGAGTAGTACTCTACCTAACGTGTACTTGACAACTAGAGACATTATCGTGGCTTTGCTGTAGGTGTATCAATGTGTGCATGGTTTATTTCAAATTTGTCGTGTCCTTATCTTTAATTTGTCGTTTAAACAGGGTATATATGTCTAAAAACAGGCACAGCGCCAACTGTTCTCAGACTCAGAAAATATTTGCATGCTAACTTATTCCCATCTTTTCAAGTTATATAATCGGCAAGTAGCAGCAACTGCATGCACCAGCTCAATTATATTGACTGTTAGTACTATTTTTATGATAAATAGCGATGTTAATTTAAATTTTGGACTTAGTTTAAATTAAAGAAGACAATATTGTCAGTCAGCGCTATAGTGTTGTGTGTTTTGCATGCTTTTTCCATGTGGCATCCTTTACTGTTTTACAATCAATACCGTACTTGTATTAAAATTCGCGCAGTACTAGAATTGGCGCAGCGCTGAGTGCGCGAATTTTAGTATTGCGCGAAATATAATCCGCGCGAAAAGGTTTCTGGTGTAATATGGGTCGTTCATTGCTAGTAATGCAATCTGTTCATTCAGTTATTTTATTCGTGTTATATACACAGTGACATATGTTTGAATTGTCTTAATATATATAACAGTAAAAATCAAAATGTCTTCATCTTCATCCTGTTCAATTTCGGTGGAGATATTCTCAGGTTCTAGGCAGTATTTCGCCACGAATACCTGCATCTTGCTGAAGATTATCGAACTTGCGTTGTTTTGCATGATTGTTAAAGTGAATTTGCCTACACTAATTACATAACTTTGAAAACAACTTGCGCGAATTTAAAGCTGCGCGAATAAGTCTCAACAAGGTGCGCGAAATTAAATCGCGCGAATTTAAAGCTGAGCGAAAATGAGTACGACGCCAATTTTAATACAAGTAAGGTATAATACATAAGGTTTAATACATAAGGTTTAATACAAGTAAGGTATTACCATTCTCCAAGTCTGAGAAAATATGGGGGTTAATAATTCATGTATAAGATTTTAAAAAGGATCAATCCATTCTTTTATTAATTAAGTAACTTTTATTAACCAAAACTTTTTATAACCAAATAGTACCAATAGTTACAGTTGTTGAGAATATCACGGCGTAAATCATGAAAATGATATAATTTACGTCGCGATGTGTGAAATTCTTTCATGTATCGGCCTTGTAGGCTCTACGCGACTACGCATGCATAAATATGAAATGTAGGGCCCATTCACTTCGAAAAGAAGACAAATTAGCCTAATAAGTTGTCTGCTGGTCGCTGTATTTGGACCATGCCAATGTTTAGTAATGCGTAAAAGTGATCCAGTTTCAGTTGGAACCGTAATTTTCAAGCAATCAAGACTGTGTTTATGATTCAGCTACTTCAAACTGCAGACGTAGATGTATCATCTGTAGGTTGCCTTAGTGTGTAGGCTTCTCTCACTGTGAATCCCTGGGTTATATCTCTGTACACCTGTGAGTTGTGAGCACTAGCTGTACATTACCCGAAATAATTTAACTTGAAGATTTTGATATGATTCCTCAAACAATGAAATGTCAATCACGCGGTCTCCACGTCAGCAATAAAAATGTGAGTCTATATAAGAGATATAATCGCGGTTATAGCAGATTTTGCAGTAATACTGTGTATTTATTATGTACCATTGCAATTGAAATGCTGTTCTTAGTATGTTGGAAATTCATTGTCTTGTTAAAAACAAGCTAGTGCAATGTAGGCAAATATAGCTAACCCAACATTCCAGTGCCGGGATTGCTTGGAAATTGAGGTTTTAGAATAGCTGCAAAAAGGCCTTGTTTGAAGTGGGCCAAATCGCGCGTAATTACTGTGTGTGTACAGTTCAGATGCAGAAAAGTAGCTTGGTTAAACTGTTACCGACGCATGGAACATATCGTTCACCCTACTGTACTCTACACATTCCGCGGATACATCAGTAGGGATGGATGTCAAAAACAGGAAAACGTCAAAAATAGAAAAAACAGGTTTTTTAAAAGATATATCCGTTGTTGAATGTTGGTATGAATGAATAGAAAGTAAATCAACAGGCAAAAAAATAAAGAGCAGCAATTTATACTGAAAAAAAACCCAGTTAGAAAAGTCATCTCACTTTTCAGCGACGTTTAGAGTGAGAATTCCAACACTAGTAGTATTATTCTGGAAACTGACTGAAATTCACAAAGTTATTCTTTCCTCAAAAAATACGTGCCAAACATATTTCTCGTAATGTATACTTCAAGCGGTACGGTCGCGGAGCTCTTATAGCGCGCTCATAATATAGTTGCTAATTCTTTATTTGTTTATTTTATCACATAACTATGCACGTGATGCACTCCTCAGCTCCATGTTCGTAATGAGATAAAACTGGACAGAACTTGAAACAAATCCTCAATGACATCAGCTTTACTTCCATCTATCGTTTGCACTTATAAACAATAACATATCTTGTTTCTGATGTCGTCAAGTATTATCGTTCATCTCCGTGAGATGACACACTCGTTCATAGCACAAACAAACTGGGTGGTGTCATGTTCTTTCAGTCTAAATATGTCTTTTTTAACGCTAAAGTTACAAAACTTATGCTTGATCTGCTACTTAACAATTCCATGCATGTGTGACCTAAACCAAGCAGACAAAGCAGAAATAATACATATTTATTGTATATCACAAGAACATTGTCCTTGAACAATGCCAACGACAATACAAGAACTCCAAAATTCCACATAGTACACGTAATGTTCATGACAGCACGGGACGCAACGATCCCCACCTCGACATCAAGCTTGTTCACTTTCTCCTCACATTGAATGTATGGATGAATCGACCTTTTTTCAGTTGAGCACTGACACACCGGTGATTAACGACAAACCCATCGTGCTTAGTGATGGTGTATGCTTATATAGAATATATTTTTGGGTCTTGATTTGTTGCGCCACTCACTGCTGCTATTTAAGCCACCCACTGATAAGTTTTTAAACTCTTTCATGCCTTGCCATATATTCATGCAGTCGTCGGTTTGCCTGCATGCTGAGTTGGTTGTACGTACGTCTTGAACATATTTAGAGATGAGTTATGTTTTTCTTCTAAATGTTCCACATTCATTTCACTAATATTCCATTTTAAATATACCATCCTATCGTCCCATTTCAAGTGGAGATGCATGCTAATACATGCCAAATAATAACTTATAGTTATGCTGTCATTGCTACCAACTGTACAAGCTCAACATTTTTTGCTCTTACAATAATATACGGCATAACAGTACAATTCTTTCCTATGGTGCCTTCCGCCTTTACTTGATGTCGGTTATTTTAAACATAAACCTGACTATCTAGCGAATTATATGATTATGGTCATTTGCGATAAAAAATATTAGGACATCACTCATCAGATTGAGTTTCTATTTAGAGAAAAACAAGTCAAAGGAAATTTGTACACAAACAAAAATTCAGAACTCCAGTTTGGCAAAAATACTCGGATGTGCTGCTGGCTACTCTAAAATATAATGAGGATATTTAAAAAGTGTCAAAACACTGTATAGGGGATATAGAAATACTAGTCAAATTATAGACATGTCACATTACAGGTTTGAAATGGTTTTTGATATTGCCGTAGTCAATAGAAATGTAGAGAATTAGCAGGAGGCAATTTTTTCTGCTACGCCTAACGCATGATCCATTGAATGCCCAACCCTCAAACTATTCTTTTCCATCCTTGCTGTTCACCATTTACTCGCACATGTATGTTATCATCATTTAAGTGTATAATCTTTCGATAATTTAGTGATTAGAGGTAAACTCGTCAAGGTAACGATGTCTTACTTTAATGGCAACCGTAATTGACAAACTCTAATTATCAATAAATATTAATTATGAATGTGAGCTATTGAAATGAAATGTTGAATTCTTTTATCTGGATATTCGATTTCTGCGATATCAAATATTTTTCAGCTGAAGTGTACAGAATGTATAATTTCACAACTAATTTTCAGTAAGTGATATTCGTGCACACTATTTTCGACTGGGAGGTCTGTTTATAACAGAAGATATTTCCTGTGGGCTACCGCAATTAAAAAACATGGCTGGGGATGGTCGTGTGAAAAAGCTTCTGAAAAATACTACGCAAAACAACGTCAAGACTCGGAAAATGATAATTAAGAATACTTTAAGGTCAGAATATTTACTTTAAAAAAACGCCGCGCAATTTCCTAGATCCCGAAAAAACGCAAACATTTTGCTTGCAGCTTACGTCATCACGACATGAAAACAAATAAATAATCCAATTATACTTTATTTTTGTGGTTTTCTATCAATTTTGTTCCTTTTGATGAATTATACTGAAATATTACGGAATCTCTGGTCCCCACATAATGTTGGTTTTTCATGTGCTTAATCAAGCTTTGGTATAAACCAATTAAGTTTCGAAAATATCTTGAAAGTTTGTTTGAAAAAAAGCTATAGCTGGCCGCGAGGCATTTTGAGGAGTATAGAAAAAAGTAAACTTGTTTTTTCTCTCCATTATTTTAGTATGTATCACGATAAAAACATTACTCTATTTCATCTTTTTGCGTCACTCAGTTCTTGTAAGTCATGAGAAACTACAATAATAAACAGTATTGTTTTAACGAAAATATCGATGCTCAGTTTTGTAAAGTTTATTGTTTTTGCTGCTGTTTCGGTAGGAAGAAAAATAAGCAAAAAAACAGAACATTCCACAATGCAGCATCACTCTCCCGGCTTTAAACAAATAAATAACATGCCTGAAAAGTGAAGTCGCTTGTATAAAACCGATGTTGATGTACTGCGCGAATCCCTTGCACAGTAAATGTTTTGATGTAAAGCACTTGTGCTAGTTATGTCATAGAAACTCATTTCCGGGACTAGAACTTAGCCATAATTTGAATATTCTGAGTAAAATCATGGTAAAATTCAAGGACGTTCTTATACTTTTACTTTAGAATTCTACCAAACGCCAAGTGTACCAGAACCAGAGGTTGTGAGGTTACCAAAATACTTCCGATGCACTTTGGGGGAAGGTCCATCACGGTACCGTCGAGAGAGGACGGTATTCACACAAGCGCAACTCCGCGTTTTTGAAAAGAGATTCGAGAGTCAGAAATATCTAACTACGCAAGAACGATATGAGCTCGCTAGGAATCTTGGACTATCAGCGTTGCAAGTCAAAACATGGTTTCAAAACAGAAGAATGAAATGGAAAAAAGCGAAGATGTCGACTGAGAATCCGAAACCAAGTCCACGATTGAAGGAGAAAGATAAACAATCAAGTCTAGAACTTGAGGATAGTCAGACTTTGCTGCTTACCAACATTGGTCAAATCACATTTGAATAAGATTTTTATGGACCCCAACGATTCATATCAACAGGAGAACTTTTATAAAGTAATGACATGGGAACATGTCTACATTTAATTCCGTTAAAACGAGCTGTAAAGTTGAACGCCAGAACGTATATATCTGGAGAAGTATTGAAACTGATTATATTTGCTATTGGAAGTTTGCACCGCTGCTCTTCTAGCTGTGCTTCCAGGGCTTTTTAAAGTCCCAACGGCGCTGTTAACAAAACATTTTCCTGTATCCCAAATTTGTACTTCTCACTCTAAAAGAGAATTGCGATTGTTGTTACCAGATTGCAAGCCCATGTTGCTGTTAAAACGAAACGTTTTTCTTTCATATTGACCCGACTAAAATCTTTTTTTTGAGTCCTGGGACGAGGTAATAATGCTAGTATCGCCAGATTGAGTGTTTGCTTTTTAGTTAAACTATATTTTTGTAAAAGCGATTATAATAACCATTGTAATGTTTTTCTTTTTGTATTGTAGGGTTTTTATTTGTTGCATTGGTAGAAATATATTCATTGAAATACTCATTGTACTTTCCTCATCAATTGCCTTTGAGAACTAAATTTATATCTCATCAGGAATCTATATTAGTGTCGCTGTCCAATGTAATTTAACAAGAGATGTTTAACTGCTGAAAGACGGTGCTAGCTACTTGCTATCATCCCACCATATATTAGGGTAAATTAGCCTATTGCCAATCGAGCGGGCGGGCTACTGAGTCTAGTCGTGAACTGCAATACATTTAGGGACTGTTTGGAGGAAGAAAAGTAGAAATTTAAAATGAAAAGAATTAAATACTTATATCTGGCTATTGAAAGGTCTTGTCGTTCGCGCAGTTCCTTAATTCAAGTAATTTTCCCTCCAAACAATCCGTAGATGCAATGCGGCGGTTTCCGACTTGACCCAGTACCCTTGCTCGATTGGGAAAAGGTTTGTGTTTGGTTGAAAAGGTTAAAATTGAGAGGGATTGTTTATCAGACAAGAAAAAGAATTTAGATTTTGAATGAAACTCAGACTTGTTTTAGCATTTGAATGTTTTGCCCCCCAGTAGGGGCGTTACTTTTTTCCGACTAAATTGAAGTAATCTCGTAGTTATGAACCCTCTCTAGATGCTGAGAGGACCACGGTTCACCTGTCTTCACCTTTCGATATTACACAGCAGTTATTGAACCCTCACTTTTGACTACTTACGCGGAGAAATAATACTCATGGCGCCAAAATACAAACACCGTCACACAATATTGTCATAGCGAGATAGCTGGCAAAAAAATAAAAACCTGAGGCCGGTTGTTCGAAGCGCGTTTAGCTTAAACGGTGGATAAGTTCAAAATAGATATCATTTAAATGTATTTCTTGAGCAACGAAATTGAAAGTGTTTTAACTGAATACAATAAGATTTGATTTGAAACGTTTAGAAAATGTGTGGGAGTATTTTTGAATTCTGATTTATCCACCGTTTAGGCTAAACGGCGTACGAACAACTGACCCCCGTAGTTTCCCAATTCTCTCATGACTCAAGGGAAGAGCTAGGACTTGTCGGATTGCCAGCGTCAGAAACAAGAAATACTCATCCTGTTTGATGTCTTAGGTGCTGAGTGTTACTACTTGGGAAAATTAAGATCTAAGAAAAGACTAACTTAGCATTCTCCAAAACCGGTAAGACATTGGTCTAAGGCTAGGTTTACTTACATGAGACCGTTTCGCACGGTCACGATACTTAATTCACCCGACTTTAAAGCTTAAAACAATACTTCGCAGAATTAGACAAATGCTTAATTCATAGAAGAAGGTTCATGGGTAAACACGGTCGCAAACTGGTTGAATTCGGGTCGTGCAAACGCAGCTTTAAAATGTTTTACTTCTAATTGGGAAGTGCACTGAATAACTGCATGAAGGACGTTATCCAGTTGGCAAAGAGTGCAATTAGCATTTATAAGTTTCACCGGCGTACTAAGAAACTTGAAACATCTAAATGTATTACTATTAGACGTGGGAAGCCTGGAGGAAGCTATACAGCGAAAAATGATTAGCACTTACAAGCTGCTTGCAAACCATATGCCATATTGTGTATGCAAACATAATACGAGCACATTTCCAAATACTTCCAACGACATGTTTTAATCTTCTGTTTTTTCGTGCGAAATAAAACATCAAGAAAACTAATCGACTTTAAAAGAACTGTGACGACTATTCCGGTTTCCAGAAACTGTGGAAAGAAGCTCTCTCAAGATTATGCAACACAACGTCCAACTATAATAGCTATTATAATATATAATATTGATCTTACACTAACACAGGTCTTTGTTATTAGATGACACTAACTATTGGCCAAAGCTAAAGTAAATAGGAATATCAGCACACATCTATCTTCCAATATAGTATTTGAGATAATTCCATTCCATAGTCTATTTTTTCATCGTTGTTGCACTATCATAAACTTTCGGAGGTCAGCCATCATCCAACTGTTCTCACGTTCAAATACTGGTTAAGTTTTCATCATTCAGTCTAAGTTCCTTCCAGATATAAATTTTTACAGAACTGTAGTTCAGCTTAGCGCACTAAGATGCTGAACAACATGGAAGTATATGCGAGATATTGATTGAACAGTACAATTGATTAAGCTGTCAGTATGCTCCCACACTGCGGTGTTGAAACCAGACACCAGACAAGTTGATAGTTTCTAGCTGGACAAAGTTACACAAACTCTAGAAATACAGTCGTTTCATTTGTAAATATAGCTTCACAACAATTAGAAGAGTGTGAATATACTAGAAGATCCAGAAGAGAAATGCCGCTGGAAAATGTAGTAACAAGCGCCGAGAAAACAATAGAATGGAGCAGGAAATACAGACATTACCGAGCTTCACGTTGCCGACTTTATGTTTGTATGATTTTACTCATGGTATTTATCGCGCTATCTGTGGTATGCGCTGCGTTCTTATTCAGGAACTCATTTCACATTCATCCAAAGGATTACGAACTAAACAGCGGAGAAATGCGCGTGGTTGAAGTATCGACATTATTCTGTGAGAGCATTGTCGTGAAACCAGCGAGTTTCAAACGTCAGATCACAGTTGTCTCACCTCCGTTAACACGACGCGCGTCTCAAGAAAAATCTATGTATAGAGACATAATATTACTTCGCCGAGATCGAACTTGGTACAGATCTTTCTATCTTCTACGAGAATCTGTAGTCAGCGTGCATGTTGCAAGCCGTCATTCAATCAATGTTTATTGGCTGAAAGGACGAAGGATATTAGGTAAATGGATTGATGATATGAATGATGGTTTGAAACAATCAGCAAGGCAAAACACTGACACATACACCGGCACAAGAATGGCTGAGACGTTCACTGTCAATGAAGATAGCAATTACTACTTAGGGATCACATCGACTGCTGGAAATACCAAATATTCTGAGATCTTTGCTAACATCAATGTAAGTCGTTCAGTGTACGATGTCAAGTCTTATGTGACGTCCTGTAACGCAAGTGTTGGAAAATTATGTGAAGCGAAGTTGCGCTTCAATTCACGTGATACGGCAGTAATTGCGGTTCCGAAGGATGTAACTGGGTTACTTGCAAATGATGTGTGGATCTCTTGGTACTGTGAGCCAAGAATATGGTTTTATGCAGCGGTGTTTGCTGGAAGTTTTTTTCTTGTGTTGTCAATGTCAACTTTTATCTACTGCTGTATAATGTCGAGAGTTGAGAAAAAGATTCACAAATGGAAACCGCAAGTACCAGAAAGGACAGAAAGTTTAAATAATGGGGAAGTGAGGTTGCAATCGATCAACGTTAGAGAAAGCAGTTTGGAAAATACCTGTGAGATTGTTTCAGAACTTACTCCATTGACACCAGCAAGGGACACCTGTGCAGAGAACAATACACCTGAAGCAGTGTCTGCCAGCGCTTCAAACGGTTGGAACACTATTGACGGTGGTAATAATAATATGTCAAACATCACATCATTCACTGAAGCAGATTGTGTTAATTGCCCGAGTGAACCTGCAGAAAGTGTGCAATGGCGACGCACGCCTTCTCCACGATGGTCAACATTCTTACAAGATGATGATTGTCAAGAATGTGTGACAGATTTCCACGAATCACCAATCAACACTCTTGATTCGATTCAGAAAGAGACAGAGGATGACAGCTTTGAAAGCGAACTCATGCATCGCTTGCAAAGCTTACAAACAGAGTATGATGGGCCAGCAGAGACGGACATTGATAATTACGATTCGGAAACAGATCCGTTCTGGAGCGACAGACCAAAAGTACTTTTTAGACAAAAAGACAAACTTAAAGAACAAAGATGGGAGCCTAGGTTGTCAGTAGTCACAGAGATCTAGTGCTTTGTCCAGAAAGCTCCAATTTTCTTTTGGAGAAGATGCTAGCGTTTTTGGACAACTTGATTGGCAAAAAAATGCAAACGGCAAGAGAAAATAGCACTCGAAGACCCATGAGAGGCGCTTCCCCGCTCAATTAAACCACTGATGAGACACGATGCATTTGAATTGATAACATATGAGAGACATCGTATCAAATGCATTGCCGAAGAACTCTGCGACATACATTTGCTCAGATTAATAGGTTCGAATATAAGAACATTTTTCTTAAAATTAGATGAATTTTCGTAGCTAATCCTTAGGATAATCAGAAGATAAACCTCTCAAACGTGCATCCTTTATGCCAGTCATATTTTCATTCATCACTTAGTTTTATTCACCCAGCTTCGCTTTGTCTCTTAATTCAGCCAACTCTTTCCCAGTTTCAATGGTTTAAAATGCAACACGTTTAGTTAAAAATATTTTTGTAATCACATTTGATGAGACGTCTAAAGAATGTTCCAACAAAGTATTTTTAATTTCATTCTGATGAAATATAGACAATCACAGAGTAGGAAACAGAAGGATTGATGTTTTAGTATTAAGTGCATTGATATTCTAGTTCTTAAAAAAGGTCAAAATTGTAAACAAAAAACAAAACGCTTTATGCACAAGCTCGTCACTCCAAAATTATTATTTGTAAGTAAATTACAACTTTTGGTGCTCTATACAGGTGCTATCTGCACTTTTTCACAAAATTAACTATACAAAGCACATTTAACAGTCATTTAATAACAATCAGATTAATCGCAATCATTTATAAATTCCATTAAAAAGAATGGAAACGTGCATTCATTGCGTGTTTCACGCATTTTGAGCTTAGTCTTTTACTCTAGCTAACCGCAGACGATTTTACTCGTAATGGCGATTATGACCCAACCTTCATACAAAATTATCTTATTAATGATTACCATGCAAGTGCACAACGTCCAAATAACTTCATTCGGCAAATGTCCGACAATATTACGTCGACTAATTTGGAGACTGGTGCACTAAAAGAGGACGATATAAAACCTTAGTCAAGACTTGCAAGGAAAAGTAATTACTTTTCTTCAATCTAAAACATAAAATACATCGTACACTATTTCATGTTAGAGCAGAAATTTTATAATTTTCTACCTCCAACGGCTCTATTGGCTAAAAAATTTTAACAAAAGAGACGCACAGCGAGCCCTAGTATTAAAGCCAAGACACACAAAGGGAAGTTTTGGTGGTTTGTGTGTCCACTTCCAGTCGGTTTCCTATTAGATTTGGTATTTCCTAAAGCTCCTGGATTTGCCACATTTCCTTCTTCTGATAGAACCTCTAGTATCTCGGTCGTTGGCACTATATGCTTCCGGGTAGGCTCACTGCTGATTACTGTTTCTGTTAGAACAATGGTCTTTCTGGTGACATGATCGGTGATACCAGACGTTGGAGAGATTGTTGAGAAAATTTTTTTTTTCGGGGAGTAGGGATTTGGAACAATTATGCTTTCCGCATCTTCCATGCTAGGAATTTTCGAACAAACTGATGTCACTTGTGAGGAAAAACCAGCCGACTTTACGCTGAAAGACAAAAGACATAAGGTTTACCACGTGAATGCCTGTTTGGTTGTTTCTTCGTGAACTGGTCATGTAAAACATCATATAATACTGCCGTAGAAAGTAGCATTTACTTGTGAAGCTATTTAACCTGTCTGATCCTCAAAACGAAGTTTCTATGCAGAGATATACAAGGTCAGTCGTCTGGTGGTAGCCAGATTAAAATTGTTATTTGAAAGCAGCATACAGCAGCAAAATGTTAAACAACAGAGTTTTTATTTTTAAGGCACCTCAGTATGGAAATAACAGTAGGAAGGGTAACGAGTTCAATTTACGAGTATGATCCCCCTCTCACTCCGCATGGAGAACTTTATACAATAGAGCAAGTGTCATAGTCATTTTCTCGGATATCTCATGGGACAAGCGCGCGTCACGAAATACGACTGTCTCCTGACGTGAGCGTGGGTATGAATTTTATTCACCAGTAAATAAAACATAAAAGAAAAGCGACGACAATTCTACTTCATATTCACTCAGTATAATTCAATTTTTTGTCTCCTTTTACACTTGCTATATAATAAAATACCTTTTTACTGAGACCTAGGGAAAACGGTGACTATATAGTGGCCCCTAGCCTGCTCGGCTTCATCTCGGGAACAACAATGAGTAGTCAAGGGGCCACAAAGTCACTGTTTCTCTCGGTCTCAGTAAATAAATGTTAATTGAAAATATGCAATCTGAGATATACTTCAATATCCACAAATGAAATCATCTCACTATTGAGTATCTTCAGTAATAATATCCATCTTTTCTCTTTGTAACTCAAATAGCAATCGAAAAGTTGCAAGGAACAATTTAAGTGCTTTTGTTCTGGAATATTCTTTTTGCTTTGACAAGTTTTTGTCTGAATTATCGAAGCAATCTCCAGGAGATTGGAAGAAATAGTCAATGACTCACCAGGCATGCTGCAGCAATGAAAAAAAAAATTGCGTAAACAAATCGCCGAAAATATGTTTACACTTTGACGAGTAGAGACCTGTCAATTAGCTTCACGAGTTTTGCAAACTTTGGAATGTGAAATCCTAGTTTTCCGTCAAAAGAATCTGAATTTGTGTGTTTGGCGGCAATGTCTGCGACAGAAAACAGAATTTACAGCACACTGTGTTAATAAATAATAAAACCGCAACTTTTTCTCATAAAAACAATGCTTTTCAACTGGTCGACTCAAAAAACTAATTATTAACCTGAAAATGTACATTGTTCATACATGTATACTGTCTAAGACCTGTCATTACTCATTATATAACACTTAAATATTGCGCTGATGAGGCAAAATATGCTAGGACGAGGTCGTGCAAAGGTGTAGCGCGTATTAGACAAAAAATTAATTCTAATGAGTGCAATTGTTCCATTCAAAAAGTCAAGTCTCGTTGACTGGAATATGTTCCATCTTTCACCAAACGAAAATATTCTTACCATTGGACAAATGAAAACATTCATGATTTCATTGATTTGTCTTCTATCATACCAAAATAGAATTTTGCTTTTGAAGTGCAATTCTTTTTAAACATTTCAAAAATACAATACACAAATATAACTGAATGTATATACCTACAATCAAGCTACAAGGAGCACTTTGACCGAGGGTATTTGAAGTCTCGTTTGGAAGGTTTTGTGACAAAAGGCCACAAAGAAAGAAGCAAAGTAAAACAGCTGGTTACAATTTAACCCAGAGTTAACCATAACTGCCTTTGAACAACCGGCCCCTAACATACATCGTTATATAATCATGCACTTTGCTTTATAATATTTCTTCGCTAGAACGAGCATTTTGACGAGACAACAGCCGCACCATCATCTTGTAGGCCACTAAGCTCACACAGAGCAGGCAATGAAACTATACAATGTACTAAGTATCTAATCAATATATACACCAGCCAGCATACTAGTATTACTGATACTCCACATGAAGTTAGCTTTATTTTGGTATTTAGTTTATTTCAGTTACTCAGAACCAGTTGTAAGTGATTATACTTGAATTAAAACAACAGTACAACCTAGAAAACACCGCTAAATTGTGTTAAGTACCTGGTCTTCCTGTATTATGAGAATATTTGGAAATATAGTATATAATATTTTCCGTTGCCGTTGTAAACTTCTATTTATAACTTGAATTTATTACAGAAAATGATTCTGGCTAGAATAGCTGATAGATTGAATACGGACAGTTTGAACCCCACAGCTTAGCTATAGCCTCTACTTATTCGCTAAATGGCGCAGCCAAAACAGAACGTAGAACCAAATATACTTGTGCAATCTGGTGCAGGAAGCGGTAAAAAATTGCCATCCTCTTCAGTCAATTTCTGCAGAGTTCCTTATAGCAAATTTTGAAAATGAAAGTGCTATGACTAATTACAAGGCTTGACTTGACAAATAAAAAAAACTGACTATCCTGGATAAGAGTCAGGCTAGCTAACTATAGATCTAGCAATATCAAATGCTACTAGCAACTATTAAGCATATTAGCATATATTGATTATATTAGCTCGAAACATTCATTTCGAGTAATCTTAAGCTTAACCAATATCATGAGATCCCGACTGATAGGTAAACGAATCAATGGACAATTCCCATTATAATCTAAATTTCGATCTGGGCAAAAAGAAGTAAACTCATCTGGGCAGCTGTATAGCACATATTAAATTTAGTAAAACTGCGAAGTTTGGTTGTGAAAGTGGGAAAATGCGGGAAATATAGCCCTGCGAAATTTGCAAATCTAGTCTTCTATTACATGCGAAGATTGTTACCATTTTCGGGTCAAATACAAATATAACAATTTTCGCACGTAATAGAAAAATATACTAAATTTGCAAACTTCGCTGGGCTATTTTCCCCGCATTTTCCAACCTTTGGCGACCAAACTTCGCAGTTTTACTACATCTAATATGCTCTTTCCAGCTGCGTAGGTGAATTTACTTCTTTTTGCCTGGATCGAAATTTGATCTACTGTATAATGGGAATAAGAATAATAATAATAAAAATAATATATTTATTCATGAAAACACCAATGGGAATTGTCCCCTGAAATAGGTCACAAACGTTGACAAAAAGCTGCATTAATTAAACCGCTAAAGATACAAAACACTGGGCATCAAAATGCTTGATCCTATTTCGTTTGGAAATTACGGACTATAGCTCTGCTCGATTTCATTTAATATTACCCAATATGCTATGACAATTCTCATCATCTGGGCAAATCATGACTCACCATGAGATCATTTTCTCACATTCTTCCTTACTGATAAAGTGTAGGTATTCAAAACCATCAGAAGAACAAGCATCAACCAATCGACATAAAACTTCTCTGTATTTCATCTCACAAGTTGCTGTTATTGTACGATTCTTTAGGTCTTTTGAAAATGTTTCCGCTATCGTTGACAAATGTTCCACAACTTGCTGTGCGAGGACGTTGTCAGTTTTAGGTACCTGTAGAACACATGGAAAGACATTGGATTTTGACCACGCTCTAGTACACTTAAGTGAAACAAATTAACATGGCGCAACACTGTTGTGGTGAGTAGGCGAAAACTGAAAAGCGAATATACATTCTTCAGAGGGCACCGAAATCTTTCCAAGGTTGTTTAATGTTTCCTTGACATTTTAAGAACAGTAAAAGCTATCTTTAATAGCATAGTAATGATGCTCAACAAGTCTTTGCACTTTGGTGAAAGAAACTATAACAACCTCGCTAATGATACATTCAAAGCAAGACAATGCGTTTGAAAAGGAAAGAAATTGTTTCTGAAGCAAATTTTTTAACGGCTTGTTCTCTAAGGGCCGGTTTACACTATCAAAGTTTCTGTGATCAAAGTAGAAATGTTTCACAGGCAACTTCTAGGTTCTGAAAAATTTGGAAGAATTATTAGAGTGAAGTTGTTCAGTGTTGAGCACTGTATTAGTTCCCATAAACATTTTTAGCAAATCCTTGAAAACTTAAGATTTACCTATCCGAAATTGCACTTTGATCACAGAAACTTTGACAGTGTAAACCGGGCCTAACTTGACAACATTTTTCCACAAAGCTCATCGCTGTAAAAAGACGACGACTCTATTTGCAAAGTTTTGAAACAAATGGGCATGCAAATCACACAGAAATCCCAAACCAAACAGCTGGTTAAATTTTAGGTCGGAGTTAACGCTAACCCAGCTTTGAACAATTAGCCCCTGAAGTAAGAGCAGAGAAAACTGGAGATAAGCCCCGTTCGCACGGGACCAGTTTCGCGAAGTCACGACTTTGAATTCTACCATTTGTGGCCGAGTTTACTCTTCGAAAGTCTTCGACTTACTGTTTTTGTTCACGGGGGCCAAGAAAAAACAAGAAAGGTGCCCAGCTGCCGTTATAAGGAGGAAGATTTCATTAAGATCATTGCAAAATATGTATGTGACATAGCAACATAAGAACGCTTGTGGTGTCAATCAGAATAGTGCGCACAAACATAAATATTGCACCAATGATCTTATGTTGCTGCAGCGAATACTGCATTCGTAAGTCTAGTATGAAGTCCAAGAACTGGCGAAGCTGCAAATTTACATACATATTACTGAAGTGCAAGCCAAACCGCACGCCATTAATTACATACGTAATACTGAAGTGCAAGCCAAACCGCACACCATAATGATTGTGAAAGTCACTCACGAAATATAGCGTTATTGAAAACCGCTGTTTTTGCAGAGTGGTCTTATTACCTGAATTTTCCCTTATTCAACAATTTTCCCTACTTCAATCGTAGTGCAGGAAAGCCATGGTAGTGTTTTCAGTTTTGCAACGATTTCTCAACTCAGCGACTAACGACGCAATTTAAAGCAAGTAATTATCAAACGTTCATGCAGCAACAATATTAATGTACAGGGGCCGGTTGTTCGTACGCCGTTTAGCTTAAACGGCGTATAAGTTCAAAATATACATCCTATTCATGTCTTTCTTAAACAACGAAATTGAAAAGTTTTTAACTGCATACAATAATGATGTATTTACCCATAGTTTTATTAAATAAGATTTGATTTTAAAAGCTTAGAAGAAGAGTGGGAGTGATTTTGAATTCTGTGACTTATCCACCGCTTAAGCTAAACGGCGTACGAACAACCGGCCCCAGATGAGAAACTGCAAACAAAAGTGTATCCCATTCTAGTATTGCCATATAGTTGTGAAATTTTTCAGTATAGAAATGTTGTTATTTCAAGTATATTGTGAACGAGAAATGCACAAATCATGCCTACATTCATTCTTCTTTGAAAAGCATCATGTCATTCTTACCCTTAATGTAGTGCCTGGACAAAGTTTGAACATATTAGTTGCAATAGCTTCACATTTATTCTCATCCGATATAAGAGCTTTAACCCCAGTTGTAGAATGTTCGCAACCTTGAATCGAGATTGACGTGCAAGCATCTTTCGCCAAGTCACATCGCTTTTTCGTATCACCATAATCAACGACCATTCTCTTTAGATCGCACACAGGAAACGTGTCTTTGCAGATCATGTTCTCATACATCATCCGACAATGCATCGCATCCCCTGCATTTAAACCTCGGTGCAATGCACTTGATGAGATTGTACCATTGATGCCTTCAATCATGTCAGCATAAAATTCTGCATCCGTCTCTCGCACAAGCCAGTCAACATCACAAACGCTACGTATGCTTGGAACACTAACGCATCGTGATATCAACAGAGACTGTTTAATATACGCAGTTATATTCTTCCCGGCGTTACAATATGCTATTATACTACAGCAAAGAACCACCAAAACACGCACTACACTCGCCGACATGCTTGTTAGCAGAACACTTGCAACAATTGAAATCACAATTCTTATCAATTCTCTAAGCTTCCCAACCCGCGTTTATGAATATTGCATTTGGTGATGCAACCAGAATCTTCCAGTGGCAATTGAGAAGTACTTATACGTAACGACTATTCTATGCCGATCACCCACTCAGCCTCGTGTAGAGCAAATACAACAGCACTAACTTAAAAATGAGATTTTATAACCATTACATAACCATTACATAGAAAAAAAAACCAGGGAAAACCATGGAAAGATTTAATAGATCGTTTACAATGGGGTGGCGGACTATTAACGGAAACACTTGAGTACTGTCAAACAAGTTGAAATATATGAGGCACTTTATATATCCGAGGAGAGAAACAGTTGGCCTAGTAAATGATATAAAAGTGCAAAGAACATAAAGTAAGTAGGGGACAGCAATTTTAACAGTCACAAATTTCTTTTCAATCAATACATGTATGTATCAATAGGCTACTCACAATGTGGTAAAGGTTATGCACATATCTTCATGCTGCGATATTCAACTAAAATTGGTTCGGATAAAGATTAGCAATAGCTTCAGATTAAAAACAGTATATTCATGTGATCGTACTCCGTACATAAACGATAATTCATCATATTATACTCAGCTGAAAACTCCTATTTAATTGAAGAACAAAATACCACTCGACTCCTTAGGTGTCACACGCTTTACAATTACATAACTTAAGAATGTATTAATCAGTTTACATGAAACGAACAAAAACTCTTTACTAATAAGCAGCAGTGACCAAAACCCTTGCCATGCACTAAGGATAAAATGTATTCCAAAAATGTCAAGGTTACTTTTCAAAGACATTGGACTAGTCTAAACAAACATACTTGTTTTTCTTAAACATATTTGTTCTTTTCTTGAACTAATGTCTCATTTGAATACTCCTTCATTAACTTTTCTTCAACATTGTCTAGGACCCACTCATGCGAAATTATTTCGAGAGCTTCCCACTCAGCCTAAATAACAAGGAAAATATGGTATAATATTTCTCTGAAAACTGTAGTGTAGCGGTCAATGACGGTTTTATATTTATGATACAATTTATTATCTTATCGTCGCCTAGGTCCATAGCTGACTAATAATTTTTGCTGAATTTCCAAATTTTCCCGATTTTCTCTACCGTATGCTTGAAACTGCAGTGCTATTTGGCTCGCGGCTTTGGTGCACAATGCATGATGGAAACATCCCTGGGCCGAAGTGGTCAGTCAATCAGTCATAGCCACATTATTCCAAACTCTAGACTCATGAAAATGATTAAAATCTTATACAGTAGCCATATCCACAATCCCAGAGCAAAGGACTTGCAAAACTCATTTCTTAAATGCTCCAACACGACACAATATATAAACCAAAACAGTAAATTAGCATGCGTAGCAGCTCATTCTTTCCGCTTTCCACAAGCCCTTCCCCCTTTTACGCTGGTTGTACTAAATGACAACAATTTTGCCTATTTTAGTGCGCACACAGGCTCCTGATTGAAGCTGCCGTTGTGATAAGACTGAACTATTTTCCGTTCTTTTCCAAATCGGAAATAACAAAAGAATTGAGTACATGTAATAATAAAGTTTGGATACATGAGTACATGTAGGTGTAACTTTGAACATACCTTGAAGGCCTTTGCGGGATCAGGAGGCATACCTGCTGCTGCACCTGACATCTGCATCTGTTCTTGCATAGCGCGAGTTGAATCAGCGGCTGCAAAATAAGTGCTGGAATATTGAATATGGTGACAGAAGACGACATGCAGAGAACGCGTAATAACCTGAAGCACACATGGCATGTTCAACAGCGTATATTCACGCAAGTCCATAGACTTTAAATGTATTAATGACAGCCAACAGCTGGACAATATAAATGGACACAACACATCCAGTGATCGAAAAAAGCCACAATTTGTATAGGAAATAGCACGGTTCGAGAAGTATTAATGAAAAATCGCACGCGTGTTTGGCGAAATATTCGTAATACCGCGAGTGCGAAGC